>JAOUQX010000017.1:3611024-3629788 GCA_028566295.1 Liobagrus marginatus
GACCCAATGATGGTAGCTTGCCTGGTGCGAGGCTTGAAACCCCGACCCTCTGATCACTGACCCAGAGCCTTATACCACTGAGCCACCACCACCCTAGTATTGTATTGTATTGTATTGTATTGAATATATAAAACAATAAATCACAGTGTAGTTATGTTTTATACATGCAAATAGAAACGCAATCCCCCAAAAGAGCACGTCTTACCGATTCCCGTGCATTCTTTTGCCCGGTAGTCAGCTGTTTATCGCTCACCCCATGATTGACACAGTGGCAGGCCTGAGGGGAAGAGCCCAGTCAGCAGTCCAGTATAGTGGAGCATTAATTAAAACTAGAGCTGCGTACAAAACCGTGGCCTGAGCACTGTGGGAAAACACACACACACACACACACACACACACACACATACACAATATGGTTCTAATTTCTGAGAATTGGTTATGGGGTAGGAATTTGGATGTGGGATAATAACGAGTGTTATATCAGCAGGAAAAATAGTAAATGTGGATTAAAAATAAAGCCAGGGATTATTACTTCTGCTGTTTCTCTCACAGAAGCTCTGACATTGGAGACTCCTTCCAGATTCGTTAATATAAACCTGTGATTTGCCTATTAGCAGGAACAACTGTCAAAGTGGTTATAGTAGATAACGCGTCAACACCTCCTGACCAATCAGCATCGAGAACTCAGCCATGTTAAAAAAAAAACACTGAACATCAAATGTCCATTTTTGACAGTACACAGAAAAAAGTTTTTACTTTTTGACACCCGGCTATGCTTTTATCATGCAGAAAGAAAAAACTAATCCTGTTGTGTTTGTTTCTTGGATGAGGAATGAGACTGCTAAACTGCACTTTGCCATATTAAGGATATGTTTGGTGTGGGTGTCTGGGCACGCAGCCACACACTGGCCCTATAAGGACCTGGACAAAATGCAAATGCAAGAATCTGGCATGTGAGATAATAAAGCTCTTAGGGTAAGAGGTGGAGTACGGAGCGAGCCTGTGTGTCCGGTTATGCAGACATTTTAATGCATGTTTTGAGACAAACATATTTACATTGTTCCTGATGATGCACGATGATCAACTGAAACAGTTTTTTATAGCTACATTTAAAAAAACTGCCCAAGTAAGGAAGTGCTTTGTCTGGAACTGGCAACGCATTTTGGATGTGAGCAATGTGCCATCTAGTGGACATTTATAATTACTACAGCACAGTTCCTGCTCATAGCGATTCGGATCAATTATAATCGTATCCAAAATTGAACAGAGTGATTATAAACGTTCGGGCTTCTTATCATGACATTCCAATACTACCAGGTAATTTAATAAGTAGAAAATTGTTTTAAAAAATGCAAAACCACTGTTATACGCCACTGTTACAAGACCATAAAAATTATGAGCATACCCTCCCTACGTAAAAATTCTTCCATTTTTTTTCATTATAGAATAAAAATACAATCTTCCTTCATTGCCATTACAGTATTTATAACGAAAATACTAGAATAAAATACGTAACTGCCTTTTGTAAGCTTTTGATTATCAAATCATTTCCCCGGTAGCGAAAATACTTCAACGCGCATGCGCCATGTGGCGTATGGGCGGGTCTTTACTATGATTGGACAAAATAAGATGTCAATCAGATGATAAGCGCTAGAAGGGGAACGAACAGGCACGGTCTTGAACTTCTACAGTTTCGTTATATTTTTGTCATTTAATTGGCTAAGTAAAATGACCGAGCAGTCGTCGCTTCTTTTAAGAAAGCAGTTAGCAGGTAATAACGAATCTTTTATTGTTTTTAATATTAATAAGACCTCTTGTTTGGCTTTTTGGGAAGCTAGCTAGCTAAGCTGGAAACTAGATAAATAAGTAGAAAACGGGACTAATGTCGGATAATTAGCATAAAGGTAGCTGTACGTGTTGAAGTCATTGGATAAATAGCTTGACGTTAAAATAACTCGCATATCAAGCTGCCAAGTGATTTGTTAAGCTAGTTCGAATTGCTAAACCAGATAAACAGGTCAATAAGACTATAGCGTGAATTATAGAGATGCACGTCACGTTGTTTTGTATTTATTAATACATTTCTGGTTGAATCATTTTCGGCTTGGGATTCTTTTTAGTACATTTTTTAGGTCAGTTTTAACAACGGCTTTCAAGCACGATTTAGCTACATTGTACTGTGCACGTTGTGACAAGCCACGCCCCCCGCACTATGTATCACGCTGTTAACCAATCAGAGCCATACAAGAGGCGGGGTTATTTGGAATACATGTGAGTGGGGGAATATGTGTAACCTTAAACCTGTTTATGTTCTTTACAGAAATCCTACACAAACAAACTACGTTAATTAATAAACGTAGCAGGGGGTAGGTTAAATGTGTAGTCCATATTGTAAATATATTTCACCCTTTTGGGATTAAATTGTCCGTTTAAGAGAAAATAATCTGAGATCCATAAGAAAAGCAGCTGATCTCTCAGGCCTGGTTTGTAAAGGCTGTTTCCTTTGTCGTGGTATTGTCAAATACTTTTGTTCATGTTTGACCACAGAACTCAATAAGAACCCGGTCCATGGCTTTTCTGCTGGTCTGATCGACGACGATGATATCTATCATTGGGAGGTTGTGATCATCGGTCCTGCTGATACATTGTAGTAAGTAATTGAGTGAGTACGTATATGGTTTAGGTTATTGTAATGGTACACGTTGAACTTAACAAATTGTCTTATTAGGCTTTCTATTGTCTCTGTTTTATTATTGTTACTGTCATAGTGAGGGCGGATTTTTCAAAGCGAACCTCACTTTTCCTCATGACTACCCACTCCGTCCTCCGAAACTGAAGTTTATTACAGAAATCTGGCACCCGAACGGTAAGTGTGTATGATTTAGACCGCTTTCGCCTAGTCTTAATCGTACACAAGCTTGCAGGTGCGCATGCACCTAATGATTTAAATCTTATGGCTTAAGCCGCATTTTTCTAGTCTCCAAGACTGGTTCAATAACCAAAGCTCTTCCTAATACGCTGTCCTAGTGGATGATGTCTTTAAAAATGTTGCAGTATTTGTTAACCAGCATGCATTTGATGTGATTCTGATCCCAAAATTTCAGTGGCGAAAAACGGTGACGTCTGCATCTCAATCTTACACGAGCCAGGAGAGGACAAGTTCGGCTACGAGAAGCCCGAAGAACGTTGGCTACCGATTCACACCGTCGAGACGATCATGATCAGCGTCATTTCCATGCTGGCCGACCCGAACAGCGACTCGCCGGCTAACGTCGATGCCGCCGTAAGCGCACAAGTTAACAGCGTTATCATACGCCTGCGAAGAGAACTTGGATGATACGTGAGTGTGTGTGTTGACAGAAAGAATGGCGAGAGGATCCAAACGGAGAGTTCAGAAGGAAAGTAGCTCGCTGTGTGAGAAAAAGCCAGGAGATGGCATTCGACTAGACCTTGGCCTGCAATACTTACCTCAACGGTAATACAGTCTATATAGCATCGATGACTGTGCATGTGTACACATACATACATGCATGCATCCGCACACACACACACAAACAAATGTGGTTGTGAATGGTCTGATGTAAGCGACATTCTTTTAAATAATACTCAGTCTGGGACAATAGAAGTAAGAGGTACAAGAAAGCGATAGAATCAGGTACAACATTAGCACCTGATATATGGACTGATTAAAGAATTGAAATTTATAATTGTCAAATGAGAGCAGTGATTTGTTGCAAATATGACTAGCGATTAGCACTTTTATCTTTCCTGCAGGTCGGAGGTGAAAATAAGCAAGATGAGGTCCATTACCCATCACAAGGAAATGGACATTTTTCTAACAGATGAATCTTCTGTGAATGCGTGGTTAAGAGAGTGTGTGTGTGCGTGTGTGAGAGAGACTTATTTATTCTATGGATAATGAACCTCCTTGCCTCTGAGCCATCAACAATATGCAAAGTCACTTATGCATTTTCCCCCTCTTAGAACTTTCTCCCAAATATCTCATTAAGGAGTCTGCGTGCTTCTTGCTGCCTTAATTAACCGATTGAACTCGGCGATGCCAGGTGTGTCAGAATCCTCCCTTTTTGTTTTGCAAATCCAAAAAAAAAAATTCCTGTTCTTGGTTGAGAATTGTTTTGTGTGTTAAGTATTCTGCACCCCTAAATATCCTGTATTATAATCTTCTGTATCTGACCATCTGTTTGCATTTTATTTCCATTTATTCTTTGCTGTTAAAACTGTCAGCTGTTTGAGACACCGATTTTAAATCTTTTGTCAAATTGTCTCTTAATTTACATTGTTGTTGCTCGTCAGAAGCATTTTGTCAGTCTAAACGTGTTGTGTTCCGTATCACATAATAAATGCTTCAAGTTGGTTAAAAAGAGGTTAACTTGACAACTTTTCTTCTAAATACGTGTAACTCTCATCATTGCATTTTTGTAAAAGCTAGACGCATTCTTTTATCCAAAAGTTTTTATCCAGCTTTTATTTAATCACCTTGTTGTACAAATACGGTGTAGAATAGCAGAAAATCAACGGTGCAGTATAAAATAATTCTTAAATCTCTTTTCCCTTCCATTGGATCTTAAAAGACCGAAAGCAAACCTCCAAACTCAAACACATTTCCACCCACGTGCCACATCCATGACCGAGAAAATCGCAAAGGCTTCTTATTGGCCAGGAGCAGACAGACTCTTGTTCATGAACTGTTTCTTTACAAAGCACACCCACCACTGTGGAGGAAAGAAAAACATGATGGTGATTACCTAATAGCACGTAGTATCTGAGGGCTGTATGTGATAAGACTAAGTAAATGTACCTAATAAAGTGGCGCCATAGAGAGCCATCGTCCTAACCCTTGATCTAGAACCTAGATTATAGCTGGTTGAAAAAAGTCTTACCTTGCTTGGTTTGTCGGTCTGTGGCTCGAACACTTTCTCACACAGTCTCAGGCCGGTTTCTTGGCGAATCTGCTGCAGGTAAGCCCTCATGGTCTCTGCGCAGGACGTAAGCGCAAACATCAGCCCAATAATGTTTCTTACAGATGTAAAACCCAAGAAAGCATCACAAACAAAAACACTAGGGAGGTTGTAGCTCAGTGGATAAGACCGTTAAAGTGTCAGACTGCTGATCGGTCCCACGACCACCAAGCTGCCTCTGCTGGGCCCCTGAGCAAGTCCTTTAAGCCTCAACTTGGACAAAATTAGATAAATATAAGTCATTCTGCATGAGGACATCTGCCAAATGCCAGTAATAACGTAAGTGATGTATTAAATGCACTCGTTAAGATACATGTCTTAAGGTTTTGTTTTCGTCATAGGTGATTAACTGTATGGCTGTGGCATTTATCAGGCGCTCTTTTCCAGAGCGTCTTATACCTGAACAATTGAGAGTTAAGGGCATTGCTCAGGGGCCCAACAGTGGAAGCTTTGCGGTGCTGGGAATCAAACCCGTGTCTTCAGCTCAGCACTCTGACACCTTAACCACTGTAACTGCTACTGAAGTGTGCGTTATTGTGATTGAGGAGTAACGAAGTGGTTGGCAGCATACCGTCTTCCTGTTTGTTGGTAGGTTTAAGGTACATGGCGTTAAGAGGGAATCCCGGCTCTCCCGGGATGGGGAAGTTGGTGATTCCCAACGTGTACATCTCCTTCTCACCCTGGCCTTTGGAGCTGCACTGGGGTTTAAATACAAGGTATTTAAAGTATAATACCAACGTCCAATTTTATAAAGCTTTAAATTATATCATATATAAATATATAGACCCGATTTGTACATACATTTCTTCAAATGATTACTTTTTAAAAAACGTTATTCATTTATTTAATGGAGAGCTTGCCAATGTCAGTGTTTTGTAACTGACGGCGTAGCTGTGAAATTTCCCACCCTGGGGATGTCTTCTAAAGAGATGCAGTTTATGCTTTGTAAAGTGATAACCTGCAATCTTCAGTCTTAATGTTAGTGAAAAACCGGATGTTTCTAGTTGACTTACATCAACATAAAATGCAACGTTAAACTGACAAATAGCACGTGCTTTAATAAACTTCTTTCGTACATCCCTACTCCTCCACCCGTACCCTCCACCTCTCCTCTCCATCAATCCCCTCAGCCCCAAACACCTGCACCCCACCCCAATCTCCTCCACCTCAATCCCCTCCACCTCACCCCAATCCCCTCCACCTCTCCCCGTCAAACCCAGTTCCTGGAAGAACTCCAACCCACACTTACCTTCTGTAGCTTCTTGAGGCATTCGGAGATGTACAGAGTGACGTAGATCAACGTCCGGTCTGCCTCATTCTGATAAAGGGTAGGACGCAAATTAAAATTAGCCAAGAAAAAAAAAATATCCATCCAATAACCTTTAAGCGTGTGTGTATATATATTTGCGTCTGGGTGTGTGTGTGTGTATGTGTATATATATATATATATATATATATATATATATTACACACACAGACGCAAAATAATGCTCACAATTTCTAAGCAAAAATAAGAACAAATTCATCATTGGGGAAATGAGTGACCTAACAGAAATGCACTGCTAACAGAACGGCGCTCGAGACAAACATGCAAGTTGAGGCACGTGGGCATTTTTGTTCCGCTATCATTTATTACTTCCTGGACTAGTTTGCTCTTTTTTTTGCTCTCTCAGCCTACCTTAATTTCATAATTCTTGAAGAAAACATTGGCTTTAAAATAGTAGATGGCCTCGTCGATGATGTCGGTGTCTCTGGCTGAAAGCGGAAAAGGAAACAGGAACATTACACACAGCTGACGGCGCAGAGATATGACAGATTGAAGACCATTTAAGGAAGAAATACCACAGCGCATAGAAAACATACATACAACATATTTACAACATCTAGAAAACGTTCAATGTTTAAACATGTCCTACTTTCTTTTGGAGCAGGGCCTTTAAACTGTGTTTTTAGGGGTAACAGTGCCATATTTCCCACCATCTTGGTGTCGTCGTCCATTAAATTGGAGTGATAAGCCTGAAAATGAAACAAGTGTTTTTAAAAGTCTCTGAAGCTTCAACGCTAAATATTTACACCCAATGCAAGCATAATCTACACAGCACTGAGTTTCTAACACACTACATTATATAAGACGTGTACTACTATTGTTATTTTTTTAACACCCGACTTGAAATAAATAAACCGTTTTAGTCATGTTTAACTGAATAAATAAATAAATATAAATAAGGCTTTATAAGACGGCTGGCTAGCCAGGTAGATGGCGAACCTAGCAAGCTCGCTAGCTACAAGCTGCTACTCTTAATTTTAAGATTTTGAAGACGTTTATGTGAAAAATAGCAAAGAGTGTGTATTTAAATATCTGTAAATAAGTTTACGTACCGGCATTTTTAAAAAATGTTTTCTAGTTTTAGACGGAAATCAATGTCACAGCTCTGAAAAATGCCGCTTCCGCTGTCCCACCCAAAACAGCGATACCGGAAGTAGCTGGATTGTAAAATTTCAGTGCACTTACGCCTGTTGTCCACAAGGGGGAAGAGAAGTTAGAGCAATTATTATATTTTTTTGCAGTTAAACTCCCAACCTTCCTTGCTATATACTGTAAACTATTGCAAAGTCGTCGTTTAAAATATACAAATAATAATTAAAAAGATGTCTATAACACTGTTTTATGGATACACCATCACTGTAAATAGGTTAATATTATTGGCACAAGGGCCAATAATATTTCAAAGGTAGACAAACAAATAGGCAAAAAAAATTTTTTTCCACCTTTTAACTAATTAATTAATCTCCATTACCTTTTTTTTAAGTCAGTTTTACTGACACTAGTTTTAGTCAGAGTAGTATTTAATCTGCTGTTTGTCCCGGAAAAATTGGGGAGCATAAAATGTGAGCATATACTTTGCCTATGTTGCACAATTATCAATATCCATTATTAACAGTTTTAACTCTCATATAACTGGTGTGGCTAATAAGAATACCATAGATTTTTAATGTTAAAATCATAGAAGCATAGATATTTTAGCATAGAAAATACCATGTTTAGTGTAGCATTATATATATATATATATAATCACACATTTCAAAACATCTGTTTTATTGAAAAAAATATTTACTATTACACTTTGTATGCATACAGCATGTCATGTTGATACCCAGTATATGAGTGTAGATAAAGAGTGTAGATAAATGATGAAGTCAGAAAAAAAAAAACAGGAAAATATTCTAGAACATTGTGTCTTTACACCCAGGCTGCTTTTATACAGTGCTGTTTACGTCAGGATCGTTTCTCCGCAATGTCTTCGGTGGCCATGAGACCATGAGGTTTATGAATCCACTCTGTCTTCAAAATACTCATCAAAATTCTGATTTCCAGGCTCCTCATCAACTTCCTGGAAAATATTAAAATAAGGTATAATAACACAGGAAGTGCATAATATGGATTAGGAAGAAAAAAAAAGACGAGCAAGAACCACCTTATAAATTAACCGAGAATCAAGCTCTTAAACTATGTAGTAACTAATTAAAAATATACTACACCTCATAGCGAAGGTACATCTACTGAAACATGATGAAACAATTTACTGCTTTTGCTCTTCCTTTACAGTTTTTTTTTATTCCATTCCATTTCATAATACTTTTATTTTCACTTTAATAAAGGTGAGAAGTGTGTGTGTTTTGGGACTTTATGTTTTTAAAGATTTGTTTTTTTTCCCCAACAAATTGCACTAAAATCAAGATTTTATTTTGATTAATGAAGATTCTATTTAGGTTTTTTTGTGTATCAAAGATTTAGTTTGGTGTGTTTGCTTTCTAACTTTCGGTACAACTCTGTGCTTGGTTTGTTAGATTTAGGAATTCCCTTTTCAAATGTTTCATACGTCTTTTTCCACATTTAAGTCCTACAATTCGGATAAGTTTATAAATCTAATCACTATCAAAATTTCTTTTGATGGCTTTAGCACGGAAACTAACTGACGTGACAAAATACACCGACCGTGGGCTCTTTAAACTCCAGGTCCTCGCCGTACTGGATGGAAAAGTCAATGTGCTGGAGAACAATGTTGATGCCTTCATCATCAGTGCGGTCGAAGGGCAGGAAACGCACCATGCTGTAGTCATCGATCTAAAACAAACACACGTCTAAATCCTGCATCGTATGAACACTTTTATGTAACATTACCTAAAATGTTATATTTAAAAAAAAAAAAAGAAAATTTCTTGAAATAAAAAAAAGTTTTGGCGCCCTTAAACACACATTTGCGTCTCTCTATCGCTACTTTTCACTACGCTAACAGCTGATTTACCAATCCGCAGATCGCTTTGGTGAGTTTCATGAATTTCTCGCTCCTCAGAGTGACAGCGCTGTCCTCCATCATCGAATACATGTCTGGATCGAGATACCTGCGGTAAAACCGTACACGTCACCTCCCTCCATGCATTACACAATAACAAATGGACGTTCAAGTAACTCCTCGCTTACTTTTCAATCTCTTTCTTCGACTTAGGACTCAGCAGGTCCATTTTGGTCATGATGTTGACCTGCGGGATTTCCAGTGACACCATGGCGCTCAAGGCGGCCATGACACCGGAAATGAACTGGAAAACAAAGTAGAGAAATTACTTGCAGTAAGCAATATACACACATCTCTCTCTCTCTATATCTATATCTATCTCTCTATCTATATACACAATAGAACAAGCACAGACGAGACATGGCAAGAGCTCGATTACCTTGAAGCTCTCCACCATGAATTGAGAATCGACTAAGAAAACGCCACACACACGAAACTCCCACTGCTGGAGTTGCTCGACTAACTGCTTCATGACCGGAAGATGAGTGTACAGCTCAATCTGACCTAAAACGTGAGGCACGTTTCAGTCCAGCGAACTGAGCATTTATTCACTCTGGTATGTGGCTACTTCCCGAGAGATAACTAGTTACTAACCCGGGCAGTCGAAAAGTATGTAGTCGTCCTCAACATGCCCGAGACTTTCCTCCAGCCAGTCGAAATTACTAGCGAAGTACTCCATGCAGAAAACCAGGCCTCCATTCGGGCCGAACCTCAGCGAGTCGTCTTCCATCACGTCATCCACGTGGATCAACTCTCTGATATCTGAGTTTATAAAATAGCAATAATAGAAAGAAATACAAAGTAGATTTAACCTGCTTCATTTTATTTATTCATTTCTGCTTAGTTATTTTTAATATGAGCGTTTAACATAAAGAGGCAAGACTCACAACTCGAGCCCTTGTGGCAAAAATGAGTGTATTTTAATGATCAAGCTAATTATTACACTTGATTACAATCATTAGTTAATGACTAAGCTCTGTACGGTCACCGCACATGACCAAATTTTAAAACTCTCCTACATCTGCTCATCATTCTCACCTGCCATGACCGGATAATTAAAGTGCTCGGCAGCCGGATCGAGGTTTACGACCTGGATGGAGCGGTTTATAGCTTCAGCATGTTGGAGTATAGTGGAGCAGTATGTACTCTATAGAAAATTCAAAACAACACACACACACACACACACATAGAAAACTACTTAGTACATTCCTATAGCATTATGCCTCATAGTTCATTTTACTTGTACAACAGAAATCTGATTATTTTCATGTCATTAACTAATAATATAACATACTTGATCTATATACAGTTACATTTAATTTTGTGAAACACGTGACCTACTGAATTGTTACTCAAAGTTATTTAAATAAAGTTTTATAGTATTTATACTTGTACATATAGTTACCTGGTTAAATATGCTTGTGTAAAATGTGATTAATTTAAAATGTTAACCATTTATTGTAAAAATAGGTCATTTGTATCGTCCACCGGGAGCATGTTACATTAGTTTTGGACCCCTTGAGTCACATAAAAAAAGTCATTAAAATTTGTTTGTTCTATTAAGTAAATAAAACAAATAAATATGTAATATAAAGAAATAAAATTATTACAATAAAAACGAAGCCTTTATCTATTGGTAGAGTAATGTAGTGGACTGAATATTTCTTGTACCTTGCCGCTTCCAGCGGGTCCCATGACAAGCTGCGCATAGCGAGGCATTATGCCGCTCTTCGACCCCCAAATGTATAACTTATAAGGTACAATAAAGCTTTATTACACAATTTAACAATAAACAAAAACCGAAATATTTATCATCTTGAAAATAGGGCGCAGAAAATACGTCGCGCAGTAACCATGATGCTATTGAGTTAACAACATCCGGTAACATGGGTTAAATCCCAAACGCCTTCATTTATATTATCTAGTTCACTATGCAGAGTTTTAGTTTTTGTTACTTCCTGCTCTGTAGTGCACCTATAAAGAAAAGGGCAAGTCATTTGGAACCAAAGCACTGAGTACGCTACGGAAGGCGAGGAGGGTAAAAAAACGAAAGCGTATTTCGTAATAACGCACGTGAGCGCATCCGTAGTCGTCGAGTTTAGAGAACGTGACTTAAAACAGAGGTAGAAAAAAAAAGATCTATGAATACATCGGGGTAAGTCATTGTTAGTGTGATAAATCGTCACAGGAAATCCAGCAGTTATTTAAAAAATAAACCATATTAATTAAATGTATATTAAACAAATAATGGCTGTACATTTAAAACAATGTACTAAACATAACAGACTGCAACCCATTTTGTTTAGATTGTTTTTCTTTTATGCAAGATAAAAGTGTATATTTTTTGCTTCCTTAAATAACCGGCATTTTCACAATTATAAAAAAAAAAAAATTCCTATTAATTTATTCTTTGGTATGAACAGGTCAACAGGAATCACTCATATCCTACAGTTAAGTAAGTTTTATTATATTAAGTTCTGAAAGTTTGATCTTGTAAAATGCAATAATATGGGTCCAGATATTTTTTATGAAAACTAACAGATCATGATTAAATTGTGTATACCTACTGTGTCTTATTAAGTGATTAATTAGTCATAAAAGGTTTCTTATTGGACTCTCATCCTGTACAGACTTTTTATAAATCCGCTCAATCTGTGCTGATAGTTTGGGAAACACTTTACAATCCGTTGTTGCATATCATGTATTTTTAATCTTGTTCTCTGTTCAAGTATACATTGAAAACTGGCATCCGGGATGCACCGTATATACGAAACCAGACCTGTCCTTTTAAAGGATACTTTAATTTCAGGAGAGAAACAGCAGAGTGACTCTGGCAACCGGATAGGTTTCTTATCCCGGAGTACAGTGGTGTGTGTTATCTCTAGAAACCCACAGAAACGTTACACCAACAGTACGGCCGGATGGAATAAGAAAGTGACCTCATTCCATGCAAAGTCGTCATAACTTAAACAAAACATGGCCTTGTTTAGTAATTGATTGACTGGTTGGCTTATTATTTGTTTAGATAAAAAAAAAACCACAGAAAATGGACCTAAGGACCAGAAAACAGGACGTTTCCAGTCTCAGCCCATCCTCACGGCTCCATTCCTGCAGGTTTCACATAAAAAATGAATGAATCTGATTTTTAATACAGTGTGAGGTGTATTAAAATATGCAACATAGAGCTTATGAAAATGGTTTTAGACAAGTTTTAGAATGAATTCTTTTTTTTTTTTTTTTAAATCACTGTAATGCATTTAGTATGTAATATAATGGCCATGTCTAATTACATCATAACAATCGAAAGACAATCAGGTACCGCCCTGCAGCTCTTATTTAACAGGGACAGGTGATGGGTTTTCCCAGAGTACTCCGGTTTCCTCCCGTCTCCAAACACGTGATTGTACATAGGTGAATGTGTTACTCTAAATTGTCCATAGGAGTGAATGTGTGTGTGAATGGTTGTCTGTCTCTAAGTGTTAGTCCTGTGATTAACCGCTGATCGTACAGGATGTACCCCGCCCTAACTCACACACTAAGTTATCTGGGATTAACTACAGCACCCCCTAGACCCTGAACAGGATAAACGCTAGATAATGGATGAATGGAGGTGATGAGCTTGTAGTAAAAGATATGTACCTGTTTATATATTAGCATGGGGTTATAGGAAAACAGTTAATTAGATGAAAACTGCTGCAAAATGACCTAAATGTCCTTAATTTCCAAGGTGATTAGTTTCCAATAATCTAATACATCCGAATGTGTGTAATTCCTCCTGTACTACTACTACTTTATTCCCATTTATAATTACATTTAATGTTGTGGTACATCAACATCATTGTCATTTAGTTTAATATACAATACACTTGGTCTTGATGAGGGCTCTTTTTTAATAGTTAGTCTGACCATCCACTGACCAATCAGAATCAAGAACTGCAACTGATGAAATTTTGCATTTTTTCTTTTTTATATTAGGGATTTTGTTATGTTTTGCATGGGCGTTTATTTCAATGAACTAAACCGAGGTAAACATTTCTGTCTGTCCCAGTACACAACCTTGACCCCGTGTCAGAAACGTTATCTGTGTGTCGTGGGGAACGCGTACAGCGAGGCTCACATGCGAAAGCTGATGCAGCAGCACTACCTGAATGTCCTACGCAGATCCATCAGAGCAGGTGCTCCGTCAAACAGTCGAATAGTTCAACCAGGACATTACGGAAAGTACAGCAGGAACATTTACAATCAAATCCTGTCATTTAGGTACCGGTAACTTTATATCGAACATGGAACCGAGAACGATTCCAGCAGACTTGGGTCACGGCTCTAGACAAGATAAGGAGAGCGTTGAGGGAAAGGGACAAAAAGATTTAAGCACAAGCAAAACAATGAGTGTTTTACCGAAAAACAACAGCCAACAGAAAAGGTAAGAATTCATAATTAACATTAATCATTAATAATACATCCAGGGTGTTTCTGTGTGGTGCTACCATCACCATGCTACCATTACTCAGCCCCTGAGCAAGGCCCTTAACCCTCAACTGTTGTTGGATAAATGAGATAAAAATAGACGTCGCTCTCAATAAGGGCGTATTATCAACAATCTGTCTGAATTCTTTTTTTTTATTTTTTTTTTTAGAAAACATCCAGCAAAAGGACAATAAAGAACGGGTACAGAATTCCCTGTTCTATGGAACCGGAACAGAGAACTTTACATCCATGTTATAACAACGAAAGATTAGCATAGTATATTAACGAACAAAAACCGTTTTCTCTTGCTTCCGATTGGTTCAGAAAACCAAGATTTACCGTATACCTGGCCACATCTGGTTTTCTTCTGATGACTCGTCTGTGCAGAACATGTTTGTCTCTAGTTCACAAAAGAAACATTAGGTGCTGTAAAACCTATTACTTATGCTTCAGTTGTATTTGTTTACATTTATTTTATTATACTTTATTAATCCCCGGGGGAAAATTGGGTAGTTTTCGCATATCCCATCTTGGTCAGAAGCTGGGGTCAGAGTGTGACACCGCTGGAGAAAGTGGAGTTAAGGCCCTTTCTCAAAGGCCAGTGATGGTAACTTTCCAGTTCTGGGATTTGAACCTTGACCTCTGATCGCTGACCCAGAGACATAAACGTTTGTTTATTACATATTTTATCATGTGGATTAGGATATTCTGCGTAGCTTCTTGCTATTATATGCTAAGTATCATCTTATATGCACAAAACTGTTCTCAGTACATAACTGGTTCCTACTTCCTCCGTTTTCTCACTGGGTTTGTAATATAAGGAACATAAATTGCGGCCTAATTGAAAACACTTCAACACTATTACATGGCATCGTGTTTTGTTTTTATTGTATGAAATATTTTATATCAGGCCCTTGAAAGTGATAACAGCCTTGCTAAGTCAATATGACAATTTGAACATAAAACATTTGCCAGATTAGTCACTAACATGAAGCAAAACGTACAACACGATTGCGCTATGAACATCCTGCTGATATAGAGAACACTGATGACGTATAAACAACTTTGTACACGTCCGTAAAAGATCCGGGTGTTAATGTACAGCATCGGCATTAAGCAGAGACTCTGGGCTGTAGTCTAAGAGGGAATGAGACGTAACGCATCTTAGTAGAAGGCCACCGGTTTGCTTCGACGGACTTTATGACTTCTTGTATTCGATTCGCTCGACTTTAACGTCGTCGCCGATGAGCTGGTAAACGTACGTGACGACTGTCGATGCTTGGATGTCCATCAGAACAAAGGATGGTATGATGTTGCTGCGAGGAAAAAAAAACAAAAAACAAAAAAAAACGAACGGCGTTAATCATAACACTACGCGAACAAAGTTCTGGTTGAGGGCGGAGTTTATTTCTGGCCCTGAAATCAAATCAAAAACTGCGTATCGAAATAATTGCAGATCAAACTAGAAATATTATTCGGTAACGTAACACTTCCAGACATTCCAACCTGCCAGTACCTTTAAGAAGAAAAGTGAACAATAGGGCACAGCGATGTCATGGATGATCTGGTGTGTGTGTGTGTGTGTGTGTGTGTGTGTGTATGTGCCGTACCTCTCGAGTGGGTTGTAAGCCCCTGTGGCTGAACCGGGGTTGATGTAAAATTTGTTCTCGTTCTCGAACGCCTCAAACTTGTGCGTGTGGCCCGAGATGAGTATATCCACATCCAGCTGCCTTTGGAGAAGAGCGAGGCTGGCCATGTCACCCCACGGAATCACCTGGTGCCCGTGGATCAGACCGATCTTAAACTGACCCACAGTCACCACCTTCTGCTCAGGGTAGTTCAAATTCTGTGGAAAAAAAACAAAAACAACCCATATGACTATGGTTCAAATAATGTTTTGTAATTCATTTCCAAAAGAAGCCTTTATTAGTCACTTTAATGTACAGAGTCATTCTTCGCATATGCAAGCATACGGATTTGGGGTCAGGAACTTACAACAATCCAAAGTGTTAATCATTAACAGAACTGGTACGGCGACAACACACCTCATCAAAATCTCCTCGAACAATGTGCACATCTCCAGCCAGCGTCTTCAGGTAGTCGTAGCTCTCCTTTGTACAGAGGTTGCCCGTGCAGAGGATGTGCTGGATCTTGCCAGGCACCAGCAGCTTTTTAAACTTTGCTGGGAGAGTGTTGCATCGATGAGGAATGTGCAGGTCACCTAATACAAGAACCAGCTGGGATATATAATAACCAGAGCGTTAGCACGCCGCCTAAGATTAGCTAGATTAGCTAAAACTAACGGATTTTATATATAAATGATTGCTCTTAAGTCCAATTCAAATTCATTTGTATATATACACACACACACACACACACACAATAAGCTAAACCGATAACAATGCATTTACCGACAAAACCACACATTAGCTGATAAGATGCTACCACGACACGACACAAGTAGAGGTCAAACTAGATGTAAACACCACACAGAGAGCAGCGTTACTACAGCCATCACCGTTATTCTGCAAAAGAAGCCTCGGTAGAGCAGGGTGGAGGGAGTGTAGGGGCACTTACTCTGTGACCAGTCTGAGCACAAGGCAGTTGATTGGAGACAGGATGGGAGACAGTGCATGAGGAAGAGGTGGAGGAAGAGGAGGAGGAGGAGGAGGAGTAGTGGGGGGACATCGAGAGATCAAAACGATGCATAAATCACAAATAAAGGAAAACAAACAATACAAGATGGTGTGAGACAGAAAGAAACCAAAATACTGAAACATCAAATGAATATCAAGTGAAGAATTCAAACATAAATTAGATGTTAGTTGATAATGGTAAAATGTTTGGTGTTAGGGACGGAAACGTCGGTGCTGAATGATTTTTTTTTTTTTTTTTTAGTAAAATGAGAAAAAGATGAACGCCACAGCCATGACAGGTGGTTTAGGAAAGTAAATCTAGAGGATAGTTGTTAATGTAAGCAGAAACATCTACCAGTACTGCTAACGTTATCGATTGAACTGAAACTTGGCGTGTTATTTTATGACGGGTTACGCAGGTTTCAGAATCAGGCTTGACACCGTTTGCTTACTAACACTATTAACAGCAATATCTTGAGTATGACTTGCATATACATCTTTAGAATTAATTACGATCCTAAAACTGCTTGGACCACAGCACGGTTACAGCAGAGAAGCTTAAAGCACTGGGGAAAGGTTAGACTAAAACACTAAAGCGCTGCTGCATCACTCTCTTTAAGCAGAGATGAAACGAGGGTTAGACAATCAGCACAGCCGGGGATTGTGGGTAATGTATTAGGGTGGAATTTTACTTTCATCTCATCCAGTTTTACTCCTTTCTGTTTGAATTGGGTTTTCACTCATTTTATCCTAATGTTAAATTTTTTTTATAATTATTTATTTTGGGAAGTCTGTTGTCAGGTCAGTGTGCTCCAGATCTTGACGGTCATCGGACACTTTTGACATTAAACAGATGCCCAAGCAAACAAAATTCAAATTTGTATGGTCTAAGATAAATTTATGAATTACGTTGATGATGTCATTGAATAACTAAACATGATATGCTATATGATGTATGATGCTAGCCCGAGTTAGCTTAAGTGTTTTCACGAGTGAGGTTCATGCCACTTTCCAAAAACAATAATAACAATAAATTAACAACGAAATTGGAATTAAAACGTCAAATAAAACAGTTTAACAGCAAATAAGGCGTTAAAATGGAAACACACCTAACTACAGTTAGCGTTGTTGGACAAGTCATGTGACATTATGGATGAAGCTAAGCACCTAGCTCACTAACTAGCTAACAATATTATCTGTCTCGCGCCTTTAAATTGTATTTTGAATTCTGTACGAATTTACCGATATATAATTGCTATTATTCCGCAGATACGTTTAACATATTACTGCTTCGAGTGTGAAATCTTACCATTTTGTCAGAGCTGTGTGTGTGTGTGTGTGTGTGTTGCTTCTGAAGCGCAGGAAGGTTCTGCCGGCCTGCTGAGATCAGGGTTGCCAGATTGGCTCAAACCCCCGTCTTTATTCATGCCTAATGATTGTTCTTAACCTGTATTTTATATTTAAAAATATATATTCATGGACTCACATTAAACACGTGAAAACAATAGAACTAAGAATGTATTTCATAATGAATATACTATTATTTAATTCTACAAAACGGTGCCATTTAAGCTGTAATTATAAAATATAATTTGTAAGGAAACCGCTATAAAAAAACCGTATAAACACTATCTTATAAAAACTGTAGATATTAGATAGTATACGAAATGTTAATCTAATCTATTTCATTTATCTATTTTAATGTTTTTTTAATGGGAACGTACAATACTGTACTTGAAACCTTTACTGGGAACAGAAACTGCCAACTAAAACGTCACAATCTGGCAACTTTGACATTAACCTGACAGGTTCCCAGCCGTTTCAAAATAGCAGGGTTCTTTAAAATCTAAAATGTTGAATACTAAAAACTAAGTCTATGTGGTATTAACAAGAATCTTAGTAGAATTAAAAGACTGTGTAAAACTTAGTAGTCTTAAAAGAATGTGTTTTTTTAGTTGTGGACATTTTCAACACAAAATGAATGCGATTTCACAATAGGGCGGAACTAAGTCTATTTAGTATAGTTTCACCCGGAATGTTTAAAAAGTCGTAGTTTTTTTTTGCTTGTAGATTACAATGGCGACATGAGTGCAGGTTTTGTGGTAGTTAGTTTAATATTATAATAATGGACACGACAGTAAATACACCCACTTCCTCCACGGAAGCTGATTATACAATCAAAGACGCCGCAACTTTGCCGTTATCAGATACCAAGCTGGTTTGTGTTGAATATCCGGGTTTGTTTAATGATGTAAACAAAATGCTGGACACTATAGGAGGGGAAAAGGGGTTGTCCAAGGTGATTATTTATTTTTTACATAATTTAT
>JAOUQX010000017.1:3644427-3654686 GCA_028566295.1 Liobagrus marginatus
GATAGTGTTAGTGAGATCAGATACGATAGTGTTAGTGAGATCAGATACGATAGTGTTAGTGAGATCAGATACTAATGGAGGTTCTGGGGTGCAGTCGGTGTTCCAGTTCATCCCAAAGATGCTCATCATGCTGCTTGGGGACTTTGTGCATAGGGACATTGTCATGCTGGAACAGTGTTTGGGTCTCTTAGTTCCCGTAAATGAATAATGTAACACTACATCATACAATTACGTTCAGTTTGTGTTCAGCTTTGTGGCAACAATTTTGGAAAAACACATTAATGTGTGTGTGCTGGTAAGGTGTCTACAAACCTTTGGTCTAATAGTGCATCACCGTACATAAGTTTTAACGTTAGTCACATTACAGTATGGTTCTTTTATATGCTGGTAGGTTGCTAAGAAAGTGGGCTGCCCCACTGACCAGAACATGGCAGCCTGCCTGAAGATGACTGACCCTGTCGAAATCACAACTGCTGGTACCCTTAACCTGAAAGGTTCTGCTAAAAGTAAGTACGTCCTAGTCTGGATTTGGTAGTTAAAAAGTAAATTTTTGTCATATGGACAGAACAACTAAGTTGTTCTGAATGTGATTCAATCCTCTTTTAGACCCCATTGTGAACAACCTGGCTCTCGCCCCTGTGATCGACGGCGATTTCCTCCCCAGTGACCCGAGCACACTGTTTAGCAACGCAGCCGACGTCGATTATATCGCTGGAGTTAACGACTTTGACGGTCACGTTTTCACTGGATTCGATATCCCTTCTGTCAACCAACCTCTCCAGCCTACTCCTATGTAAAAAAAAACATTTTCACTTCCTGTTATCACTTGCACTACGGCAGCTATTAAATATATCGTCCTCTACTATTCAGCATGAATTCAGCATGAAAGTTGAACCTGTAACTATTGAAAAAACAATGTTGCTTATTTTTTGTGTTTTCTACACGCAGTGAGGACGTCAAAGATCTCCTGACGGCGTTGACCAGTTATAAAGGTCCGGATGCTACGGCAGCGGCTTATGAGCAGTACACTGCTAACTGGGGAAGTGGTCCTAGCAAGAATGACATCAAAAAGACAATCGTAGACATCGAGACTGATTATACTTTCCTGGTGCCCACACAGACGGCTCTGTATCTTCATGCCAAACATGCCAAGTGGGTAAAACTATACTGTATTATTACCCAGATAAATGAGCGCTGAAAGTTTCCTCTGGTCTTAAATCCTGCAGCAGGACGTCATTGCAAGTGGACATGATGTCCAAGCTTGTTTGATATAACCCTTAAGATAAAATCTTTATCTTGGTCTTTTCTCCTTTTAGGACAGGTCGTACTTATTCGTACCTGTTCTCAGAGCCCAGCCGCATGCCTGGCTATCCCATCTGGATGGGGGCTGACCACGCCGATGACCTACAGTATGTGTTCGGAAAGCCGTTCACCACTCCTCTGGCCTACCTACCCAAACATCGCCGAGTGTCCAAATACATGATTGCTTACTGGACCAACTTTGCAAAAACTGGGTAAAACACCGTTGTCACATGATTCTGACCGCGGTCATACAGTGTTGTATAGATACATCTATGGATGTGCTGGAACACATCATCAATGATGCTTCCCAAGTGGTTATTGGGTGTTTCGGGTCTCATAACATCAGACACCCTCACTCAGGCGACACAGCCGGGGTTGATCAGGCCCTGACTTGTGTCCCAGCAGCATTAGATCACATTTCGGACCTTTTGGTCCAAATCCACCTCGAGGCTCTCTCTGCTACAAAACATCTGCATGGGCAGATGCATAGCTAAAATGTTAGCCAAACATGATATTAAATTTGATCTATAATTTGTCTATCTATGTGTGGTACTGATTGTAATTTTTGCACACCCTATGTTTCCTTTATTCAGGGACCCCAACATCGGCGACTCAGCTGTGCCCGTAGCCTGGCCCAAGTTGAGTGAAGGGCACCAGTATGTGGAAATTAATCACGACATGGGTAAGAACTCAATCAAACAGAAAATGAGATCTCGCTTCGTCCACTTCTGGAGCAACATCTTCATGAGTTTTTCTGATGCCAACTGAAAGTCTACGCAGCTCGGGCTCCAGTTATAGCAGCCAACATACATCGTGCAGTCCCACCGACACTTAAGTGTGTTCAATAAACCAAAACTGTCTGCAGTTTTTTCTTTTGGTTTTGCTTTTCATTTTTAAAAAGATTGGTGAGTTTAGAGTGAATGCAGGACAGGTTTGGCTTTGCCAAAATAGCAACGTGCTTTTAATTAATCGTCCAAGCTGTGTGTGTGTGTGTGTGTGTGTGTCTACAAGGGTTTCATAGTTCCAGATGAACTTAACCTTACACATTAGACACAGTTCTTTATATTCCAGCAGGATTGATATTTTTGGCCTACAAATGAGGACACGGGGAAAAACGAGTACATCATGCCACCCTTGTCACACTTAAACTACTATTGACTATAGAGACTACAATGGTTCAACAGGAAAACTATTAGTGCATTATACAACACTCTGAGTGGATTAGTTGAATACAGTGTTGCCTTAGTTTTAGCAAATCAAAAATGATTTGAAATGGTACATAATTTTAAAAATAGGGCTACATACTACTAACTAGAGTTATTAATAAATCACCTCTAATTATCCACTTCATTTCAAACTACATTCCTTTCATAGGCACTTTCCTGCACCCCCCCCTCCTCCCCCTCCAAATTTGTAAGCTTGGTGTATTCTGGTTAGGAACATATTGCGAATCAATGTATTATTATTATTAGAAAATTAAAAACTGTTGTCTTGCACTTGAAAGGTGCTACGGCATGCATTTTCATGGGTAAAAATGAACCCCAAACATCCACCCATAATGGTTCGACTTGTTACACCCTGTCTAGGGTTAAAGCACAACATGAAAAGACTTACACAGACAACACAAGTTCAAAACAGTCGCCGGTTTATTGGGGTTAGCTTCAGGAGCTGACAAGGTCAAAAAAAAAAAAAAAAAAGATTCTGGGTTTACCTCTATCTTACCTAAAAGAAAAGAAAAGGAAAATACTGTACACGACTCTGCCCCTGGCTCCCTTCCCCAAAACAGAAACCAAACGAAGGAATAAAGAAAATGGCATCAGACTCCCTACTGTCCCGCTGATGGTAGTATTTACAACATTTCCAAGAGTGCTTTACAGTGACAACTGCGGCAATTAGATTGTAACACAAACTGGCTGCAAGATGAAGTGATGCTCTGGCCTTTAAATAGAGTGGAGCACCAATCAGGAGCCAACAGCAATCAGCCCTTGACTCCAATCAGCTGATACCCTGCAGGTAGCACAATCACAGACAACATAGTGAACAACAACCTATAGGGTTGTAACACACTTTAATAACAGAAAGAAAAGATAATTGCTGGTCCTCTAAGCACGTGAATGAAATAACAGTAACATAGACAATGGCGACCAGGATGTAAGCATCAAAACACACACACACACACACAAAATCTCGTGCCTCACCTAGGTTACGTTCTAACATTGTGCAAAGTCGTGACGTCACGCCTTACAAATTACCAGCACAAGCGAAGCTTCACAAGCGCTTCGGAGGTAATCGATATTTATTTATTTATTTATTTATTTATTTATTACTTGCCAGTGTGACAGGCAGTGTGGCGGCGTGACAGTGTGGCAGCGTGGCATGCTCTAAGCGAGCTGCATTATGGAAGGGTCCCTGAGTTCGCGGCTTATCAAAGTGTGTGTCGGGGTCGCAATCGCTTTCATCGCCACCGTCCTGATGCACGTGCGAGACCCGTCCGACGTGCTGCTGGACAACGGTTACTATTATCCCGAGCTGTGGCGGAAAACCGGCCTGGCCGGTGCTCCGGCGCGCGCTGCGGCATGCATCGTGGCTGGTGCTGTGCTCCTGGCAGCTGGCTGGCTCTACCGGCTCCTGTTCGCTCCACTAGAGCTGCTGCGGAGTCCGGACGATGTGGGATACGTGGCGGAGGACGGTCGCTCCCGAGCGCGTGCAGCCAACGAGGTGCGGCGGAGGCGCAAAACCGGAGAATTGCCTCCGGTTTATCCGAACGGCTGGTACCGGATCCTGGACTCGCACATGCTGGAGCGGGGGGACGTGAAGAGCCTTACCGTGTTGGGTATGTAGACTGTAGATAAGTTGCAGAACGGTGCGCGCGAGCTTCTCACGCACTGCGCACTCCAGCACGCGCGTAGCAAAAAACGTGACCTATTAGACCGGTGCTTTCCTCCAAATACATGACTAGATACATGAACATGAATAGATATTTGAACATATATAGATGCATTAACATGAATCGGTACATGAACATGAATAGGTACATGCCCAAAACGCGCGTGTGTGTGTGTGTGTGTGTGTGTGTGTGTGTGTGTGTGTGCTATAAAAATAGCTCTCCTTACACAGTTTTGCAACCGTCTGCCCGTTTTGAGGTCACTTCAATAACTGGCACCATGCTGCTCAAATAGGGAGTCAAATAGATCCATAAAACGGTAAAAGAAAATGAATCATGAAACACGAAGCACCAGATTCAAGAATATTTCTACATTCCTAACTCATTTTGTTTTCCGCATTCATTTCCCTTTTTTAAATATTGTTTTCGTTGCTTTTGTTCTTTCTGGTCAAAACGGTGCAGTGATGGGAATTCCGACTCTTTTCACCGAGTCAGTGAGTGAATCACTAACAAGAACCGACTCTTCCGGCTCCCAAACGACTCGTTGATTTTTCTCATTGAAGTTCTCTCTTTGTAATCTAACACTGATGATAAAATAAAATAAACCATAATAAGATAGACATTTGATAGACAGTTTTGCAACCGTCTGCCCGTTTTGAGGTCACTTCAATAACTGGCACCATGCTGCTCAAATAGGGAGTCAAATAGATCCATAAAACGGTAAAAGAAAATGAATCATGAAACACGAAGCACCAGATTCAAGAATATTTCTACATTCCTAACTCATTTTGTTTTCCGCATTCATTTCCCTTTTTTAAATATTGTTTTCGTTGCTTTTGTTCTTTCTGGTCAAAACGGTGCAGTGATGGGAATTCCGACTCTTTTCACCGAGTCAGTGAGTGAATCACTAACAAGAACCGACTCTTCCGGCTCCCAAACGACTCGTTGATTTTTCTCATTGAAGTTCTCTCTTTGTAATCTAACACTGATGATAAAATAAAATAAACCATAATAAGATAGACATTTGGTGAGTTACACAATTATGCTAACAAAAGGAATAACTTTTTAAAATAACAAGCTACATATGATTTTTTTCATGCCTTTTCCCCCTATTTGTTTTTTTGCAAACTTTTGCAGCATTTTGACATGAAATATATCTAATCGCTCCAATGTGCAACTTATTGTGTGTGTGTGTGTGTGTGTGTGTGTGAATATAAAGGTTTTATAGAGTTAAAACAGATTAAACATTACTTAGGGATTCCAATGCCAACTGGTTATAAGTGTTGTGATCTGAGCTGTGATCAATGCATTCAGTACATTTACACAGTGAAGGTCACTGACTGGAAATGTCCAAACACACGCAGAGCCTGATAAAAATTTCATCAAGAAATTGACATCATGGTACGGGCTCTCACTGGACGGTTGTTCAAATTCATATTCAGATCTTATTTATCACACACGCATACATGCAGTGCAATGTTTTTATTACGCATATCCCAGCTTATGAACTTTAAGGCTGGGGTCAGAGCGCAGGGTCAGTCAGAACATACGGCCCCTCTGGAGCAACTGAGGTTAATAAGGTCCTTTCTCATGGACCCAATGATGGTAGCTTGCCTGGTGCGAGGCTTGAACCCTGACCCTCTGACCACTGACCCACCACCACCACCACCACTACAATGTTTAAGTGTGATTTATATTTATACACCTGAGCTGTAAATATAGTGTATGTACATACAAAAACTCTTTGATAAAAATATGAACACATCCATATGTAATACATTTGTTAAAGTTAAATAAAAGGGTAAACATTTTTTCTTAACATGTTTACCACCTGTTATTAGGGTATTGTATTGTAGGGAGTTACACTGTATATTAAAGCATATGATATTATATTATGATATGATATTATATATATCAGATTTTCCGAAACATTTTATTTGTTTTTAGTCCGTTTAAATGCAATGGTGTGACAGCCGTCTCTATCGTAACTCAGAGTTGAAGGTCTGTTGACGCCTGTTATAGCACCGCTGCCACCGATGCCACCGATTACTGACAAAAAATTTGTGGATTAAGCCGAGTTTGGATCTTGTCACCAAGGCAGTTAGGCATCTTTAGTTACCTCACATGCTTTGTTCTGTTCTTGCTCTGTGTAAGTGTGTGTGTGTGTGTGTGTTTCTCCAAAAGGTTGCTTTGGAGTGAATGTGTTGTATTGTAAACAAATTTGGAAACCAAGTATTAAAGCAATCAAAATGTTGGCTGCTTGGAAACATCATTACTCATTCCTGGCTCACCTTGGTGTCCTAATTCACAAATGTATCAAATTATATAATCTGAATAAGATGAAGGAAGGTAGTGGCAGCGTTTACCGTAATATACGGTGTATATACAGTGTATAAAAGATTCGTTCTTAATAACTCGTTATTATAATACAATTTTTGTGATGGATGTGTTTAATTTTTGGGGGGAAATTTTCCCTTTCCCAGTCATTTCTGAAACTACCCACAATGCAATTCATTTACATTTACAGTAATCGGCAGACGGCCTTATCCAGAGCAACTTCCATTTTCCAACTGAGCAGTTCAGGGTTAAGGGCCTTCCTCAGGGGCCCCTGGGTGGTAGCTTGGCAGCGCTGGGAATTGAACCCCGGTTTTCAGATCAGCAGTCCGACATCTTAAACACTGAGCTACCGCTTCCATCAGCTACCCCTACTGGTTTTAGTGGAAACTCTCTTACAAAAGAGATTGCTGCAGCAGGGCTTTAGTGCTTTAGTCTGTTCAACTCTGCTACCTTTTCCTCTGTACAGTCTTCTCAAACTACTACCCTCTTATGCAATTGTACATAGAGTCATTTAAAATTTACTGTGAAGTAATAAAGCTTGATGCTCCTGAACATGTTTGTGGGTGAAGGAGGTGTAATATAAGTGCACAATCACTTAATGACAGTGTTTAGTTTGTTTAAATTGTGGAAAAGCATCTGTATTTTAAAGTAGCCCATTTAATGTCCTGTGTGGATGCATGATGTAAAAGGAGGAAGGAATATATCATGGTTTTACTGCACAGAGCTGTTGAGGTTTGTTAATATTACACTAGGGACACGTCACAGGGAATATTATTTAATTAGGGTTTAAGCGGTACTGGAAGAGAATAGTTATTGATTGAGACTCCTCCTGGAAGTGCAGACTTAAAGTCTGTAACAGACTGATGGAGAGGCAGTATGTTAGAGTCAAGTTCCAGGATGCCAATATCTTTTCACTTTGTCACATTATATAAAATGCCGTGAAATGAAAATCTGGCCCCGTCTTAGACTGTGCATGTGATTGAAAGAAAAATAGAATAATAAGAAATAATACTAAAATGAAAAAAATAATGGAAATGAATAGGAATAACCTCTTTTATATGAAAAAGTGTCTATACAGTATAATAAACATATACATAGTAAATAGTGTGTATATATGTGTGTATATATATATATATATATGTGTGTGTATATATGTATTATGTATAATAGTATGTACATTATACACTATATTAAAACAAATAGCCCGTTGGTTGTATTAAGTGTGTCGTTTCATGCTTATGTCATAAGAAACACAATTTACACGAATAAATTTGCATTAATTTAAAAGAAAAACTCACATTACCCTATTTAAACAAGCGATAATACGGCGCATAACAAAACCTATAATGATCATCATCAAACAACTTATTGTTTCAGCTGTCTTTGCCGTAAACCTTACCCTTTTCACCTGCTGCGTCTCACATTAAACTGTAATGTTTACATTAATCTTCTATTAATTCATTTCTATTACCTTAAACCTCAAGTAGCTGGATCATCAGCAGAAGTAGTGTTCCCTCTCCCTTACTGCTGCCCTCTTGTGGTTACTCTGGGTGGATCACTGAAGCATGATTGTAAAAGTAGAATTCCATATAAAGACATGATCTTCTGCGCGTTTGTTGTTTGTGTTCACAGGTGAGCAGGTGGCTGTGTTCCGGGGTCAGGATGGGAAGGCCCATGTGGTGGATGCCTACTGCCCCCATCTAGGGGCCAATCTGGCTGTAGGGGGCCGAGTGGTGGGCAACTGTATAGAATGCCCCTTTCATGGGTGGCAGTTTCGAGGGGAGGATGGGAAATGTGTGCGGATCCCATACGCTGAAAAAGGTAATGGATAGATACATAGATAGATGGACAGATAGATGAATGGATCGATGGATTAATGGAAGGATGGATAGATAGTTAGATGAATAGATGAATGAAAGTGGGTGGATAGATAGATGCCAGGTGGATGTACTATTATGTAGCTAGCTTAATCTGCTAGTTAACTCTGTAACATGGTTCTGTGTTGTTGTTTTTTTTGCAATCAGTACCAGAGTTTGCTAAAGTGCGTTGCTGGCTGAGCTGTGAGCTAAACGAACAGATCTTGGTTTGGTTCCACTGTGATGGAGCGCAACCGGATTGGACGGTTCCTGAGCAGAAACAGATTACCAATCAGGAGTGGGTTTACCGCGGACGCACAGAGCACTTTATTAATGCTCACATAGAGGTAATGTGGAGAATGCAATATTAAATGGTTATTTTCCTTACAAATTCACATATTTCATTTTTAAATTTGATAAAAAAAGTATATTGCGTTATCATTTGGATAAACCTAACAGTTGTTTAACCTGCGTAGGAGATACCGGAGAACGCTGCAGACATCGCACACCTGGCCCATCTCCACACACCAGGCATCATGAGTGGCGTAGACCTGCGTTACACCAACAGTAAGACCTGGGAGTTCATCCGCCATGACTGGAAAGTAAGCAAGACTGAATCTGCAGCAACACATCCAGATGTTTTAGATATTACTCCTAAACAGCTGGTTTTCAGCAGCTCCATTCCAACAAAACAACTAAAAAAATAATAATAATTTGAACCCGGATTCATTTAAACATCACTTCCATTCACTTAATACTGACACAGTAATGATCTTTTTGCCATATAATGAAATTCCTGGCACTTGCTTAAAAGTACGGTACGGAGTACGGAGATTTCAGGCAGGCTAACAATAGCAAGCTAGCGTTGAAAGCCAAAGCGCTCCCTTATCCATTATCACTTTACAAAGCCACGCCTCCTCAGAAACACACCAACAACCTCTCAGGCAGCGCAGAGGCTCAAAAGACAAGAAAGAGAAAGTGAGATTATCTCATGTGTAATTTAGCAGTTACCCCTGTACGGGGTACCCCCTTATATGGGGTAACATATTTATGGGGTACCTTATTTACAGCAAACTTCGGTCAGTCGTCAAAGCGTTTCATTGTATGTGGTACTATGTATGATGTATATGTGGCATAAACTTTGAACTTGAAGCTACTTTATAAACACGTAATTACACGTAGCAAGTTTATAGCGGGAACATTGCGCTGACAACGTAGCTGTCTGTGCTAACAGAGTGCACATAGGTATGCTAATGCATATGTAACAGACAGGTAGGACGGCCTATCAGAATGTTCGGACCGAACGTTTGGATTGGACGACGTTTTTTGTGTCCTACGGCTCCCACAGACGCTATAAATAATTTTAGAGAACTTCACTTAAATAGTGCTCTTAAGATGCAACCAGCATAACAAACATTGTTTTTGAACAAACGCTCTCTGAAATCTCCTACCGTGCCTTTAACGACTCTCCATTAAGTCTGATATCGTAATTCGTCTTTTTTAAAATGCCTTCACTTTGACGTGTGTTTGTTTCCTTAGGTGGAATGGAACCCAGAGCCAGAGCCCAATAAGCACTGTTCTCAAATGTTAGTGCAGCATGCGCTTACTGTATTCGGACGCCACTGGCCTCTTCTGGATGTTAAGGTTGTGGCTAGACAGGTACTGATCAAACTGACCAGCAGGTGGCATCAGCGAGGCGTGGGAAAATCCTGCTGATTCAACCACATTTATATTTACATTTACAGCATTTGGTAGACACTCTGACACACAGAGCTACCGAGTTCATGAGACGTGTAACATAATCTATTGTGTGTGTGTGTGTGTGTGTGTGTGTGTGTGTGTGTGTGTGTGTGTGTGTGTGTGTGTGTGTGTGTGTGTGT
>JAOUQX010000017.1:3708272-3723228 GCA_028566295.1 Liobagrus marginatus
TTTTTTTTTTTCTTTTGCTTTGTTTTTTTTTTTTTTTTTTTTTTTAATAAAATAAACTATTGATAAAATGCTGGGTTTTCGTATTTTCTGGATATTCATTTATAATAAACTAACTGTCTTCCAAAATATAAAAGAAATAAAAAATTGTCTTGTACACAAACATGCCCACACGGTTATCCTAGATAAAATGCTTTATGTTAACGCGCTCGTTGTAGCTTTTATTTTCTATTATTATGTTTAAAATGTTGTGTGCACGCAGCCTGTTACCGCTGCTCGTGCGCCTGCGCCTTCTTTTACTACCAAATGGGATTAATGAAGTATTTATGATTTTGATTCTGTTTCTAATAGGAGAACTAAGAGGAAGGAAAGGAAAAGACTGCTTACAGCAGTTGACAGATGTTCTACATCAAATAACCCTAAACAGGTAAAATGTGTACCGTATGTGCCTTAAAGTCAGCTGACTCTTTAATAACTTGATGGCCCTTTAATTTTCCTCCTTGAACAAAAGCTTTAACAGTGATGAGCACTGTTGAAATTATTTATATTTTCATCTGGGTGATTATCTTTATTGAATAGCAATCAAAAAACAAACCAAGGTGTCTTTCAAGCATTCATAGTTCTGAAGGCTCCAGTAAACAGCCAGATTATTTAATGGAATGGAATCTGGAAGCCGTTCAAGACCCTGAAAGCTCTCCATTCCTCACTGCATCACAGAGATGAAATATTCTCATTACGCTTTAGTCTGTCTGATGGGTGTTATAACGAGCTATGAAGGCTGTGCCAGACATCATAAGGATTTCATGTCTGGATTTGATTCAGCCATGAAACAATAACATTGGGGGGAGCGTGGCCGAAAGTACCATTTTCCAGTTAACCGTCATTTTAAAAGATAATGTTTTAGACATATATATATATATATATATATGTCTGTTGTTAATAACTCACAAATGTCGTATATCATTAGCAGGTGGCATTTTGTATTAATGTTAATGGATAAACAGCGTCAGGATCATTTCACTTTAAACATAAGTTCCCCTTGAGCCGTCAGTTGGAACAAAAGTAACACAAAAATACAAGCTCGATTGAAACATTTATTTCTTTATTTATTCTTGTTACTTTGGTTTTTATGAAATGTGCGAGGGTTAGAGATTTTATAAAGGCTAACAATAGCAAGTTAGCTTTGAAAGTTAAAGACCAGGTTGTAGCCATCCTTATCCAGAGCGACTTTTATTGTTATTTCTTGTTTATCGAACTTTGGTGCCTTGGTGGTGCAGTGTGGGGAAGTGTTAGCGCAGGGGTTACGATGTTGGCCTGCACCACCACCATCAAGCTGCTACTGCTGAGCCCCTGACCCCATGGCCCTTAACCTTCAACTGCTCAGTTTGATAAATAAGACTAATGTAAGTCGTGCTGGATAGTTACGTCTGCCAAATGCTGTAAACGGAAACAAAACAGCCCATGTCCTTCTGATCAGCAGTCCAACACCTTAACCATCAAGCTACCGCTTCCTGTATCTTAAAGCAGTCAAGTTTTTCCCCACTCACTGCTTACAGGATGTTTTTTGTCTTTCAGACAATTCTGTGTAAACTATCAAGACCATGAAGATTAAAAATTCCTGGAGTTCAGCAGTTTCTGTATCCAACCCATCTGGCATCAACGATCCTGCCGAGGTCACGTTATTTCCCGATAGAACGTTTGGGATCTGAATCTGCATGACTTGCTCTCCTGTACTGCTGTTATATAAATGCCAAGTAATACAGGCATCGCAGAGCAGTCTGAAAAGTATTATTTAATATTTATTAATACTATTAATAATAATAATATCAATTGTATTATTGTTATCATTTTTTAAATGAAAAGTATTATGATTGTTAAAATTATTATTAATAGTACTATAATAATTTTTTTGATATTATAATGACGTAATCCATGTAAAACTAGAGTGAATGTAACAAACCCTTTGATGATGCTGAGCTCATGACTAATTCGATCAGCATGGCCGTGCCCGCTCGCTTTCATGATTCTTAACATGTAAACTATAAAATAAAAGGATTTTATGGGTCATATTTGATTTTGTTTTTTCCATCAGTGACATCTGGTGCTGGCGTTCTGAACTCGAGAACACTTCAACAACCGGGCCATGACTAATGCTGACCTCAGCAGAAAGTTCCAACGCTTTACCGCAATGCAGATGTGACTGGGACATCTGGACGTGCAGCTGGATTTTACACCGGCGTGGAACAAAGGTTCTGTTAAACGGTTGAGTTAAGTAATGCGCAGAGAACGAAACGATGCTGCGTCGGGGAATCCCCCGACAAGAACAGGGTGAAACCGTCTCTTAAGGTTTCTCTTTTATGTGCTGCCATGTAGTTAAGCTATAGATAAGACCTCCGAGATGGAGGTGTGTTTATTTCTTGACAAGATGGAAAAATGGTATCTGGGACGGGTTTTTAATGCATGAATGGGGTGTATCAGGATCAGTCGATCACCATGACAATAAATCAATACACCGTATCCGGATCAGTCAATCACCATGGCAACAAATCGGTACTCGATGTCGGGATCAGTTTATCACCACGGCAACAAATCGGCTGCAACATTCCCCTATCGGAGCGTCGCTAATTTTTTCCGTCCAAAAAATGTGTCAATATTTTTTCAAGTTAACAGTGATATCATACTCGTTTCTACTCTCTGAGGTGCCCCACGTGTGTGTTCATAACAGCTAAATGCTCAGGTCTAAAGTTGATTTCCATTGCGGTGGCAGAATGAACCGCAAGTGTAACGATAATAACACGTGTTATTAAACTGCGTGCTCGTCTCTGGTGTATTAAAGACAAGACCGGATCGAAGAACCTGGACATGAGGAATGTTTAATGGAGGGAAGATATAATACAATTATTTTTACAGAACTATTTACACAAAACAGAGTGGAAGATCGAATGTGAACCTAGATTACATGAAGGATTATACTAAAGTGTGATACACTGCTGGTTTTGGTATAAGTTTGCTAATACATTAGTACTGCCGTTGCTTCTGGGTTAGTGCACGGTTCACTTCCTGAGCTGTGGAAAGTAAACAATATGTCTGTTTAAACAAGACTGACCGGTAAGCATCAGTGACCTGCACTGCACCGTGCAAAAATACACTATTCATAAGTGTAGGGTTAAATCCCATGCCTACGGATAATACCTGTCTCTGATTGGCTGGGGTTGATTTATTTCACAGTTTCTATAGTAACGCCCCGGTCATTAGGAGGTGTCGGGTGGATAATCCACATAATTGAATACGTGATTAATGGCGTGATGATGCCTCTGTAATGTTTATATAACACCTATGGAAGGCGTCTCTAATGTCAATAGGCCCTTTTATATGCACACATTCCGGCCTTTTAAACGAGTTGTAACCAGAATAGAATGCTCCTTGTAAACGGGGCTACTGAATGCTTATTGCTAATGGGGCTACCTCGGTGTCGGGTTCTCGGGTAACGTGACGAAAAGAAGATAAAAAAAAAAAAGAAGTAATTAAATAATAATAATAAAAATAAAATAGTGTTAGTGACAGTTGTTTTGACATCGATTGTAACTATAAGTGGATCAGGTGTATGGTGTTCGAGGACGGCCAGGATTAGGAACGATTTTATTAGCAGGACGGCGCCTGTAGGACGTTTTGGGGATGAGGTAAGAAGGGCGCGAGTGAGGTGGTTGGGTCGTATCCAGAGGAGGGACATAGGGTATATCGGTAGAGGACTGTTGAGGATGGAGCAGGCAGGCAGGAGGAAAAGAGGAAGGACAAAAACAAGGTTTATGGATGTTGTGACGTCCTTATCGGCACGCCTGAGCTGATTTCTTTGGATATAAAATGTGCCATCTGAGGTACAGGAAGACATCGGTGTGTTTGTTCCTGTAGCACCTTTGTGTATACAAAAGTAGTGAAACAGCACCTTTTGGTACTTTGCAAAAATAGGTAGACATTTAGTTCTCAGTTAATACAATACTGAAGACTATGGCAACATATACAAATAATAAATAATCATCATTCAGCGTAAGACAGACGGAAATGAAGACACTTTTCCTGAGAAAATCTTCGTCGGAGTCGTTCGCTGCTTTGATCCCAGGTGGTCATGTAGTATATATCTTGTATTGTACTTGTGATTAGGTAGAACCCTGGAGCCCACAACCACACAACGCTTATGTCAGCGTCGTCACGTTGAATAATTAACGGAAGAAAGTGGAAGTCTCGTTTTCAACATTCCAGCTGCTTGGAGGTTCAGTGATATTTGTGGGCGGCGCAATTGAAGAAGTCCATGCCAATGTAACGGGGGTATCCCTCAAGGGCCCTGACATCGACCGGGTCAAACTTCCAATACTGTCTGTCTTTCAGGAAGTGGGCAAATCCTAAAAAAAAAAAACGGATTGTGCACATTTAACATATAAAACCTTTGTTTACTTTAAACTTGAAGCCAGTCTGCGATCAGGACTGTTTACAGCTGTTATAAATATATGACTGGAATATCAACATTGTCACTTGTGATGAAGTAGTAGCTTGGTGGTTAAAGTGTTGGGCTGATGACTAAAAGATCATAGGTTTGATTCCCGGCACCACCAAGCTGCCATTGCTGGGCCCTTGAGTAAGGCCCTTAACGCTCAGTTGGAAAAATAAGATTAATGTAAGTCTCTCTGGATAAGGGCGTGTGATAAATGGTCAAATGTTTTATTTTGTTAATAATAAATAGGTGGCATTTTTTAATACATACAACCCTAACACTTACTGATACCTTCTCGTCATTAATACATTCTTCTTCATCCACCGCAGAAGAGAATCGTACTGCCTTCCCTTTCCGGCATCCAATCGTCATCAAAGCCAACATAACAAAACTCATCCTCCACCATCTGCTGTCCGCTGCTTAACCTGGCAAGCACCATCCACACCCTTGCATCCTGCAGCAGCTTCACTGATTACAGAATCTGCTTAACGTCTCTTAGTTTCTTTAGCACACAGAAGTATACAGGCTTTCCAGTCTATAGTACGTTCAGCACTGAAGGAACATATTATAATAAGAAGATATTACCATAGCGATCCTGGAAAGCGGCGTCGATGTCGTTCGGGATTCCTCTCCAGTCCACCATGGTGCGAGCGTAGCTCATGTCCACCCAGTTCTCCTGTGGATTAAATCGCCAGTAGTTTTCTCCCTTGAAGAAGTACACCTTCTGGCTTTTGTCTTCACCCCACATCAAGGCTGCCTGGATGTTCTCGACAGGAAGTCCCAGACTCCGCACAGATTCTGGCCCCCTGATCTGCTTTTCAGCATCGTACACCCAGTAATTTTGGTCTGGAACGAGACGATAGCGTCAACGGCACATCAATGGCACGTCTTGCGCTCAGCTGGACCGGATAATAACGCGATCCAGATCGATGAGAAACTGAACACAGGTGCGAGGTTTAAAGGAAAACCCAGCTTATAAACACAAGCATGTTTTAATGGGAATTATAAAAGATGAAGGGGAAAAACCTTAATTGGCTCTAAAAAGTGTTTGATTTTACTTTCCTTTTATGCTACTTATTACATGAATGGCTGTGACTTTGACTTTCTGTAGACTAAAACCTAAAAAAAAAATAGATGCTGGAGTAAAAACAGTGATACATGCTGGCAGACCTGAAGAAATCTTGAATTTTACCTTAAGTCAATTCACTTGGTTAAGGTGTTAAGACTGCTGATAAGAAGCTCATGGGTTTGAATCCCAGCACCACCAAGGTGCCACAACTGGGCCCCTGAGCAAGACCCTTATCCCCCAACTGCTCAATTGGATAACACAAAATGTAAGTCCCTCTGAATAAGGGGTTTTCCAAATGCCAGAAATGTAAATGTCTGGATTTTTGTGGTAGCGCAGTGGTTAAGGTGTTCGACAGCACCTGCAAGCTGTCACTGATTGGCCCCTGAGCAAGCCCCTTAACTCTTAGCTGCGCAGTTGTTTTTTTTTTTTAATGTATTTCGCTCTGAATAAGGCGACGTCTGCTAAATGCTATAAATGTGTAAACATTTGTCCTTTCAATTCAGCCTTATTTACCTTTAAAAAACCAGATGTTTCCAGATGTGTCCTCATACGCCGCGTCTACATTGTAAGGAATTCCACGCCAGTGTCTGGAGGCTAACGCAGGATACCCGTCCTGCAGCCTGCCATCGCGGATGCGCCACACGTAGCCCGATTTGAAGAAGAACAGCTCACCACGGATCATCGACACGGCGTCAAAGTCCGTGTTACAGGCGTCAGGCTGCAAAAGCAAATGAAACATCAGATCAGTCAGAATATTTTCAATTCGATTAAGTTGACCGACAACAGTTTAAACGATGAGGAAGAGCAAGACGAAAAGTGTGTGTCTTACTACACTCATGATGTCATTAGTGTCTAACTCTGGCTCCTTCTTGTGCATGACCTTGACGCCATACACGGATTGGATGCGCCGTTCGTCGTCCTTGCTGAGCTGCGGTGGGTACGAGTAGATGTAGAAAGGAGACATCACTGAGCCGGGGGTAAGAGAGTGCTGCAGCCCGAGAGTGTGTCCGAGCTCATGAACAGCCACCTGAAGCAAGTCTGTACCTGAAGGAGATAAATGCATATGCATTTTTCTCAGTCATAAAGTCAACTGATGGTACCAAGAACCTAGAAAGGTGTCCGGAATCCTGAATAAGGAAGCTTTTCCAGCCATGGAGGAAAACCTACTGACACTGGAGACTCCTTGTGTGAATGCTACAATCTTTATCATGATAGATTTTTAGGGTGGCCACCACCCAAACAAACCAACTCTGGGACAATTATTACGTTAGTGTGGGACATGTTACTAACACTTAAACATAACACGGACAAGTTTGTTTTCTGACAGCGAATAACCTGCCGCACAGTTTGATTGACCGCTGTCACAGCCACTTAGTGAGCTTGTTAAATTAAATTAAAGCTTGTTTACTCCTTTCTGTTTAACCATTGGATGAAAGCCAGGATTAAAAAATATTGGCTGAGGCGGGATGCTACTTTTGACAAATCGCTGTTAAATATGGATGAAACTACGGCGCAATAAGAATTAAGTGACTCATGCATGACGTTTTATTAATACGACAGTTAAAAACTTACATACACTGACGGACGGGTGGTCACCCGACAGATTTTGTTTGATTCAAATTCAGATTCCGATCTTATTTATCACATACACACACATGGAGTGAAATGTTTTATTCCGCAAATATTCATAAGATTATGAATTTGATGGCTGGGGTGAGAGTGCAGGGTCAGTCAGGACGTGCAGCGGCCCTGGACCAATGGAGGTTAACGGCCTTGCTCAAGGACCCAATGATGGTAGCTTGTCTGGTGCAAGGCTTGAACCCTGACCCTCAAATCACTGACTCAGAGCCTTACCACTGAGCCACCAACACCCCTCAGATTAATAACAATCTGGGTTTAAACGATTGTACAAATGCTAATATATTGGAATGACCACGTTGATTTCCTTGAAAAGTTGGACTGGCACCTTGAAATAACTTCAATACTTCATTAACCTCGCCGAAAGCTCACCTATGTCGTTGCCCAAAGTCCATTGCTCGTCATAGTCGAAGTGCACTTCTCCTTGCCGGTGGGTTCTAGGAAAGAAGGCATGGGCCAAGATTCCTCCGGGACCATCGAAAGGCAGCTTGTCTCCATGTTCATACCTGAACATCAAGACAGGACAGTGTGGCTTAGCATAGCTATCCATTACGTCCCTGATGCCCATCATGACCTCATCACATAAACACACACTCATCTGGCATAAACGGACACCTGATCCGCCCTCATGCACATTTTCAGGTCCTGGATGCCGTCCAGACTGAAGAAAGAAAATGCTGACTTGCACATTTAGTCATGCGTGCTCAAATCTACAATACTATGGCAAATCTGGACAGATGCCCGGTCTCTTTTTTATCATAGAGTTGAAGTGAACGGTACAGGCTTGGGCATGCGAATGTATCGGGGCAGTCCCTGTCTGCAACAGCTAGTATGAGCAGTTATATTTAGTCTTGAACATCAGTGCCGTTTTATTTATTGACGCTTAGAGACAGCAGATCAGTCATAACAATGTGTGCAAGCAAGTGCACCAGCTGGAGAGTTTCCACTAGTAACATAAAGATTGCATAAAGGTTGGTGTGGTGTGGGGCAGGAGATTGTAAACCAAGCAGCTCATAAAACGAGAAACATGTCAAAGTTTCACATATGGGGAGTAAAGAAACCTGGCTGGAAAGCAGAAACACTAACAAACAAAGAGTAAGGGAGGGATTGGTTTAGCATGTGATCTCAGTGTGGGCCATAACACAAAGGTCTGAATTAAACACCTGACAGGTGTGTGAAGGGGTGACGTTACTTTTCAGCCTTTCTTTTTTTACCAGCCCAGCTGCAGACTTGGTATTTAAGCATGCAACTGACGGAGCGTCAGTAATCGGCACAAGACTGCGTCCCTTCTTTGATTGTTTCACCATTACCTGTGAAATGGACTTCTGTGTTTGTGCAGCGATGTGGAACACATTGCAAAATGCAGGAGAAACTGATATTAGCCTTAACTGGGGAAACCCCAAGTTCACTGGCCATTTCTAACATCTGTTACATCCAGGTGTGATGCAAAGTCTTACCTAGCAAAGTCGATGGTGATGTCAGCATGCCCCGCTTGGACCTCGGTGAAGGTGAGAGGAGTGACATGACTCCAGACCAGTACAGCATCTCGAAACACCTCCTGCACTTTCTCTAAAGTCATCTGCCACGGCGTCCTTAGAATCCTGACACACACACGAAAGCACGTTCACTACACACCAACTGTATGGACCGATTTCATAGCTGCCAACCCTTAATCCGCCATAGTGGTACTATCCCTACACCCGGATCAGGTGTGTTCAGTCAATCAGAGGCTGTGAGATACCATCTTAGGTAAGGGTGGAGTATTGGAAGACCGCGTGAGTTGGTATCTCCCAGCTTCTGATTGACTGAACACACCGGATCCAGCTTATCAGCAGTGGGTAGAGTGGGGAGTGTTGGAACACAAGCAAGAGAAAGTAACTCAATGAACATGGGTTGGCATGACTCGGAATAAATACCTGAAAGAGATGGTGTGCAGAATTCTGGCATCAAGTTATGATGCTATTACATTACTGTATATTCCAGCATACCTGAATTTAACCTTTGACATGGTCAACCTGTAAACACCTGATTGGTTTCGGGCATCTTTAAACGGTCGGTCAAAGAAAGTGACACTGCGATTGAATTGGTACCACATGATAGAACATACCTATGGACCGCTTTCCCTTTTCAAGACAGCACTATATTTATGCCTCTACCTTTTGGATGTTTTCGGGATCGGGCTCTTCATAAGCAGAGTCTAACATGGATGCCATATGGAGAACTCACATAACAGCTCTTCCCTAGAGAGCAAACTGTACCTTGGGGTGCTCCAGAAATGCTTCAACCTTCATATTCTGGATCTTATTAGCAATCAGGGTTCTTGTTGGAACGACAATTTGTTTCTGCAAGTCTGGACAAGAGAGGACCCCATTAAGGCAAGACTATGCAGCACTAATAAGTCTGGTCCAGGGTCAGGTACACACTCTTCCAGGATGAATCCCTTCCCCATCCACTGGGTACAATGGTTCACTGTTTTGATGAGGAGCAAATCGATAATTTGGTACTAGATCTTAACCCAGTTTCAAACAGAACATACAGTAAGAACTACAATTCTTCTGTGTTTTGGAAGTATGGTTTATCAGGCCATTAGCATTCAATGGACCACCTGCTATGGTGGCTTATGGTGACCTAACACTATATGTTGGTGTCTCCATATGAGTAAGATGCATGAGTTAAAGGGGGACAGCTTGTATAACTCTAGTGTACCAAGACGAGAGGGCTTGACTGTGGTTCATAAACCTTGCAGACCAGGAGTCTAATCTCGTGTTGTCTTTGTGACTAAGAGTGCGGCACTTAGGCAAGGAATCGGATCCTACATCAGCATTTCTGACCGGAGAGTCCATCATTAGGTCCGGGCTCTTCGGAAAAACACCACGCCTCCTTGAGACATTAGTCATTAGGGCAAAGTGACAGTGCAGAAACATTAGGGTTAGTAGCTAAGGGTGGAGTTAAGTTCTGAGGTGCAGTTAAGGACGTCGTTCTCTGGTTGGTTTCGGTCTCTCTCACATATCAGTGTTTCTGTGTCTATCTCTAAGAATGCGACGAGGCAGCAAAGGCCCCGTGTCTCTGCTTTCAGTATTTATGGAAGAGGCACAGCGGAGCAGTCTAGCCAAAAGTATCAAGTTCTTGAAGTGAATGGAGGGTAATGAGAGATTTATGGGTCATGATTCCGGCAAGTGAGCTTTAAATCTGGGGAGTTTTAATCAACAGCAGCTCCAGCAGGCTGACAGCTTTCCTCCAATTTAATGGCAAGCCTGGCATCTGACTTGAGTTAGGGGTGCACCGATACCAGTTTTTAATAATTGAGCACGAGTACCAGGATTTTTTTTACCGGTACTCGCTGATACCGATGCCTTTTATTGATTTGTTTATTTATTCATAATTTGGTGATGTGGCAATTTTCCAAGCACAACATATTGAGAATAATGAATATACGACAGCAATGACCTCAACATGGTATAATAACCAATAAAAAAGGTATAAGGGTTATGGTTAGGTTAGGGTTACGGTTAGGGGTTTTAGGTTTAAGTTTATTGTTAGGGTTTTTTGAGGGAACTGAGGGTTTAATGTTAGGGATTGGGATTTAAAAAATCTGACAGAACTGACATTTAATTCTGTCTGACAAATACTGTAATTTACATCACGTGAGGTATTGTTATGTGGTATAAGATTGATATCGGGCAACCCTACTTTGAGTAGCAAGGGGAAAACTAAAACCACATGGGTTCTACCACAGTGACCTAAATGGGCAGATAGGTTGTCAGTAGCTTGAGGTCATGGCCTGCTTTCAAATGACAGGGGAAGGTAATGGTCCCACTGAGACCTACAATAACCGAAATGGAAGGAGCGAGTCAGTGTTGAGCAAAGGTCAGAATGTTAATTACAAAGCATTTTAAAAAGTGATTCTTTGAGACTCATAAAAGAGTCAAGACCTGCTAATATCGCCCAAAGAAATGCAGGCTTGAGGTAAGCAGCAAAAATCCATTCGTTTTCTTACTTTGCTACTAAGTTAATTTACATGGTACAGACGGAAACGTTTGCACTGAAGATACTTTACATCTGACCAACAAAACCATGGAGCAAGGACCATGCTTTTGGAAACATCCCGACAAAAAACACGTGAAACACCTTGATCCTCCAGGGTGGCCTGGAGAATGGGGATGTTTTTGATATGAAAGAATCGACTGTCTTTCTTCCCCAGACGACGCACTCGCCTGCTGTGCAATATCACTTACTCAGTGCCTTTCATAATCGCTTTACTACAGGGTGTGTGAAGACGAGTTGTCTGCATCGAGTAGGATTCCTCGCATAAATAAAAACTACAGTATACCCCGAGGCACCTGATCTGTGTGGGGCCATGAATTATTAGAGAGCATGTGCACTATCATAACCGCCAATGCTTCAAAAGCTACCGCTCATATGTAATGTCTATTACTGCTTTCCACCTCGAGTGATTCACTCACAGCGTCATTTATATGCAAAGGAAACGGAATTACACCTTACTTGTAAGTGAAGCTGGTCTTGTTCCATCCCTTGACGGAGACGTATCGCTTGCCTCGGAACCGTCTGCCGTGTAGCCCCGCTCTCTGTACTACGTTATAGAAGTTTCCTTGCGTTGTCGGGTAGTCTGGGACGCCACACCGCGGTCTGTTCCAGAAATCAGTGCCATGCTTCGGGACAGCGGATTGATGCTGCCACCTGTTAAACTCCAAGTTGTCTTGAAGCGTGCTTTGAAGCGGTCTTTCTCTCTTTTTCTGGGCATAATGATGAAGCTTATCTGGCCAAGCCTTTAAACAAAGATTATAAGGACATATCATATAAGGAGATATCAGTTATTTGAACTCTAGACAGATGGAAACGGCAGATGCTCTGAATTACAGTGCAAGCGATAGTGATGTGGTGATGTCATACAAATGAATGTAAATTCCTACAAAAAAAAAAAAAGAAAGTCCTTTCATGCTTTTATTGTTGCATTTATTAAGTGGTAAGTGGGAAATGGTAGCTCAGTGGTTAACGTGGTGGACTGTTGACCAGAAGATCGTGGGATCAATTCCCAGCACCGTTAAATGCTAGAAATGCAAGAAAAGTAAATTTAAACACCACACACAAGTTTTATACATTTATAAATATTCTTTTTATTTGATCATCACACCTAGATGTGTTTTTTTTTTTTTAGCGAAAAAATTATTAGCTTGAAATGCTTTTCTGCAGATCGTTACAGATTTCCACTCTCACTTTGTCAAATCATGTATTTATGCACCGGGCCATTGTCATGCTGGAACAGGTTCACGCCTCATAGTTCCAGTGAAGTGAAGCTGGAATGCGACAACATTTAAAGACTTTCTAGAGAAATTTGTAATAGTTTGAAGAAGATTCATATGGACTTGATGGTCAAGTTGTGTGCACTTACGATCTGTAATCGTCCGTCCGAAGATGAAACATTGATGTGAACTTGTTTTGTGAAATTTCCAGAACACAAGATAAAATCTTGAATCTTGCGTTTCATGAAACACGTTCACCTTGGGCGGCATGGTAGCAGAGCGGTTAGCACTCTGCTCACAGCAAGAAGGTCATGGGTTTGATTCCCATCCAGGGTGTATCTGTGTGTATTTTGCATGTTCTCCTGGTGCTTGCGTGGGTTTTCCCATCGTACTCCAGTTTCTTCCCGCCTCCAAACACATGTGATTGTACATAGGTGAATGTGTTACTCTAAATTGTCCATAGGCATGAATGAATGTGTGTGTGAATGGTCGTCTGTCTCTAAGTGTTAGTGCTGTGATTAACTGCTGATTGTACAGGATGTACCCCGCCCTAACTCACACACTATGTTATCTGGGATAGACTACAGCGCCCCCACGACCCTGAACAGGATAAACTCTAGATAATGGATGGATGAATGAATTGGGATGGTGGGAGGGTTTTCAGAACAGACTAAGTCCATAAACCAAGGCGGTACAGTTTCTCTGGTATCTCATTCAAACATCCCGTACATTTGAAATCGTATAAATCCAATAACTTGGTTGTTTTGATCGTCTTGAATTTCTCATTCCATGTAAGTCATTGGTCGGTTTCCCTTCTGAGGAGTTACAGGAAATGTCTCTGTTAATTAGCCAGAGGCAGAAACGAGTCTCTCTGAAGACACTTTAATGCAGTTTGCAGATCTGTTCTCTTTGTCTCTTTCCTGATCTCTTTGGGACCAGACCATAAGCTGAACTAATCTTAAAAAACGTTTCCACCTCTCTTGTCCTTAGGGAAGCTTTCAAAAAACCTTCCATGGCATTTAATGACATGCGTATAAATCGTACACAACTTTCTTAGTGAAAGACAACTTTCTTAATAAATAATGCTTGATTTAAGTTCCGATACTCAGTACAGATAAAGTGTACTTTAAGTACAGTCCTCGAGTAAATGAGATACTTGTTAACGTCCACCTCAGTATGTGAAATAACAGGGAAGAAACAAGATCTGGTTTACAGGAACTCTAAATTCTACGACCAAAATTAGCGAACAACGATGGCGTAACCACGACAGAACGGTATGGACAACGGGCGACATGTCAAGGCAGGCATGCCCAGTGCGATATTGTTTCCCGGGGCAGTTAACAGCCACGTGAATTCCACAACATAACAATCACAACGCTTTAAGGGTTTATTTCCATCCGAGCCGTTCTGCTGACTTAGCAAGCGCTCTCGGCACGCTGTACCATCATTAACCTGACTATTTGCTGAACATAAGTATAATCACTGAGATATCCAAATAACTACTTTGTTACTTGACTCTCCAGAGGTAAGCAAGGTTTATTTTATTTTTTATTTTTTTCCTTTTTTTTTTTTTTTTTTTTTTTACGGTCGCTTACCGTAAAGCTTTTACGGCAGACTGACCTCGGGCGCCAGTCAGTGAGCGCCAAAGATGGAAGAAAGAAAAACACGACGGTGTCTCCAGTTCAACAAGAGTAGGGGTCAAGGGCTAAATCAACAGGACAGGGCCAGAGATTTAGAACAAACACAAACTCCCATTAAGGACCAAAAACTAGCAGCCCCAGGTAACAGGGAAGGTCCCCACAACTTCCGTTAATGTTTTTTAAAAGTTTTTTTTTTAACTGAGGAAGGTTTCAAATGCCTTTCTCAGGGGCCCATCGCTTACTGCTTGTTTGTGCTGGGAATTGAATCTGCAGTCCAACATTTTTATCCAGATCGGCTCACATTTTAATTCATTTATACAGCTGAGCGGTTAAGGGTTAAGGAGCTTGTTCAAAGGCTCGTAAAGACAGTAGAAGCGGGACTTGAACTCACTACCTTTCGGTTAGTAGTGGAAAATGTTAAACACCGAGTCCCCACTTAAAACCTTCACAAATACTGTTATTCCTTTGATAAGCCAGTCAGAAGTGATTTATCCCGGCTAACAGGGGAACGTTCCCACAACATTCGCTAAAGTTCGTTCAAAGTTGTCTGAATGTTAGGATGAAACATTCGTAAATAACGTTCGTGGAACGTTCTTTTATCGTTTTAACTCGTTAACGAACGTTCTCATGAAGGTCGAGAGAAAACGTTCCTTGACGTTATTCGTACTTGATGAATGATGTCATAACGTTGAGAGGAAACAATGTTCTTGGAACGTTACGCAATCGGGAAATTTACACGTTTAGGAAACGTTACAAAGTGTCAGGGTTATTTTGGACGTCGGGGTTAGTTTGGACGTCGGGGTTAGTTTGGACGTCGGGGTTAGTTTGGACGTCGGGGTTAGTTTGGACGTCGGGGTTAGTTTGG
>JAOUQX010000017.1:3873206-3885540 GCA_028566295.1 Liobagrus marginatus
CTGCTCCTATCCTACACACACACACACACACACACACACACACACACACACACACACACACACACACACACACTCATACACACTATAATTATGGGAGTGTATCTGTGAGGACAGGGGAGGGGAAGAGCACACAGAGTTGGGCAGCTACAGAAGTTGCACGTGTTCCCAGAGTGGGTGGGATCGGCTGTTGTTTTTAGCTCTAAATGCCTGTTTGACTTGGCTGGATTTTCCAGGGAGGGGCACCGACTTTTTTCTTTTCTTCTTTATTTATTTTTTTGTATTTAACCTGTCTGGGGACATCAGATTCCTCTTTTTTTTTTTTCCTCGTTCTGTGTTTAAACAATACATTGGCTCTCTAAATGCACCTCTATAATGCCAAGTGCACACAAAGACTTGACACAAATCTTTTTTTTTTTTAAATAAAGACGTCCCGGCGCCCAACCTCTCCGCGTTTTTACTTTTAGACACTTGTGTAAGGTAGAAATAAATCGAAGGCGTGTTTAAAACGTTTGATACGTACCCCACAGAAAAACGTTCAGAATTACTGTGTGTAACATAAAGCCATGAGGTCTACTTTCAATTAATCAACATTCATGAACGTAAACGTACCAAAATTAGTAGTCCCTTTGCCAGATGTGTTCAAGGTGTAAAAACTAAAAAAAAAACACTAAACAGAGAATAATAACAAAAAACAATCAAAAATCATAAACAACGCTCTAAAATACAATTAAATAATGCATTATATAAAATAACAATATATGAAAGAAAGAGGAAAACAAGCAAAAAAAAATATGGGTATTGTTATGGGTAAAAAATTATTTTTACAATAAAATTAATCAATAGTAATAATGGATAAAGCAGCATTAATTCTTATTATTCCTCCGCTTATCATTATTATTATTATTATGACTATTGACTTCTTATATTTGCTGCTTTGAGTGGTCACATGACGTGAATTAGTTAAACCTGAATAGATTTTATAGAATAAACATTATTTATGCTTATATACACTACAACAAAACACATTGGGTCTGTAAAAGTAAAGAAAAAAAATATATTCTACATATTTCAATAATAAACCTTTTATTTCAAGGCTGGGTTAAAGTTCAAAAAATAAATCTGTGAAGACGTTTGCAATCAGAATTTGTAATGAGACTTATGCTGTTGTTTTGTTTCGTTTCCATGCGACTTGTTCTGTAAACGCCCCCCCCACCACCCCCATCTCCACACATCACGTTCACTTCTCCTCGTTTAAAGACATGTTGTTTTTCTCTTTATTAGACTATATGTCTAATAAACCGGTAATTATAGCAACGGTCTCCTAGCAACAGTGCAAGAAACGTTCAATACCCGATCGGATGGCATCGTGAACGAACGGATTCGGAAAGAAAAGAGAAAGAAAGAGGTCCGTCTGTGGATGCCGGCGAAACCTGCTCATTTGCTTTAAAAGCAGTTGACGAGACCGGTTTGGATTTGGGAATGGCAAAGCATCCATCTAAATGTCTGCGCTGACCGCGTGGAGTACACGCACTGAGATTATCATCTATTCATAGCTGTGAATGAAGGGCGACGGTGCCAAACGTCTCCGTGCAAAAGGCAGCGTAAACATTTTAGGGAATCCACAGGTACAATTCGGTTGCCGGTCACCCGTGTGCGCAAACCAGCTGAATACGCGACTCCTCAAAATGACTCTTGGTCGGATTACCAGATTCGTTCGGATGGCAGCGTGATTGCTGAAATGAAAAATAAACGGTAATCATGAACAATTTACAGGAATAAAAATAAAAAGACTGAAGAGTCTAAAATCGTTGTGTATAAGAGCCCATCTTTGCCCTCCAAACTTCTTTCCTTCAGTCTAGAAACTAAGGTCTGACCCCCTTTGCCTTCCTGTGTTTAGTTTCCGAATGTCACACAGGCCGTATGTGTGTGTGTGTGTGTGTTTGTGTGATAAAGAGAAAGAAACAAATATGCTTTGAACATCATGCTTGAATCATGGAAATCGAAAAGCAGAGGATAAGAAATAGAGTTAAAGGGGGGCTGGGGGGAGGGGTGGTCAAGGGAGGTTGCCAAGTCTACATCTCATTGAAGAATCCACTGAAGTAGCTACTCAGCACCATAAGTTTGTTAAGTACATAAAGTTCTCCTTTCTCTAACGCTCTCCTATATCATACTTTCTTTTCTTCTTCCATTCTTTCTGCAGAATCCTTTAAAGCGATGGCACACAGCGAGGAGGACCTCATAGGGATCCCTTTCCCGAATCACAGCAGCGACGTCCTGTGCAGTTTGAACGAACAGCGGCGTAATGGCTTTCTCTGTGATGTGATCCTAGTTGTGAAGGACCAGGAGTACCGCACCCACCGCTCTGTGTTGGCTGCATGCAGTCAGTATTTCAAAAAACTCTTCACCGTGGCCACGGGCGACGCCGACCCCAGCCAGCACGGTGTTTACGAGCTGGACTTTGTAGCACCCGAGTCGCTGACGGCAATTTTGGAGTTTGCGTACACGTCGACGCTGACTGTGACACCGTCCAACGTGAAGGAGATCCTGGGTGCGGCGCGGCTTTTGGAGATCCCGTGCATCATTAATGTGTGTTTAGAGATCATGGACACTGGTGGAGGGGAAGTTACCGGTGGTGGAGAAGGAGAGGAAGAGGAGGAAGAAGAGGAGGATGAGGAAGAAGAGGAGGAAGAGGAAATGGCAGAAGAGGCAGGGGACGACTCAAAAGATTGCGAGGTTGAGGAACGTGACGAGGACAACGTCAGTGAAAGATCTCAAGCTGATGCTTTGGAAAACCTGGAGAGTAGAATCGCTAGAGGAGAACGAGGAGGAGGCAGTCCTGCATGCAGCTCAAAACAGAACGTACATTCAGAAAGGGCCTCGTCAAACTCTCAGAGATGCCAATCACGTACCCCTGAAAAACCCAAAGAGCAAGAAGGGCTGGAAGGCAGGGCACTGAAAGACTTTTCCATTGAGTCGTTGCTGCAGGAAGGGCTTTACCCAAAGATGCCAGGGCTGGAGAGAGGGTCAGGCTTTACCTCACTTATTCCTGGATTCTATCCTCCAATTTGGGCCGCAGAGTTTCCCGGCTTTCCGCAACTCCTAGATCCTCAATGTCCGCCTCATGCTTACCCGGGCACTTCATTGGACAATGGACCCTTGGATCTTGCCATTAAGAAAGAAGTCATCAAAGAGGAACTAAAAGACGAGCTCCCTGGTGCTCTGCTCCACAGAGAGTTCCTCAAAGACTTTGTAAGACCAAGCATTGGTGCGGCTCCTGAACCCCCTCTGGGCCAGATTAAGGATGAAGCAGACCTGCGGAACTACTTGAGTTTTCTCTCAGCATCCCACCTAGGCTCACTGTTTCCCCAATGGCAGCTCGAGGAGGAGCGGAAGATGAAGCCCAAAGCATCACAGCAGTGTCCCATATGCAACAAGGTCATCCAGGGTGCAGGCAAACTACCTCGGCACATGAGGACACACACAGGCGAGAAACCCTACATGTGTACCATCTGCGAGGTCCGCTTCACAAGGTAAGACAGACGCTGGGCATCGAATACATTAAGTATAACCCAGACAGCACTCAGGTGGGCCACTTTAGAGTCAGTGTGCCAAAGGCCTCCTTCAGGGGGGCACTGAGAGCAAATCTTGAGAACACACACTTGGTAGGGGGTGAGATCCACACTGTTTAGGTGTGAAAGTTATGAAAGGTGCTGGTCATACCTGCTGACCTGAGATCATATTAGCCTTTCAAATCATGAAGAACAGACGGTTATCTCTTGGCAAAGAAAACCCATTCACCTGCCAATTCAGCACATCTGGAATACTGGAAGATTTCGTTTTGTCAGCTTTCAAGTCTTTCAACATTTTCTGGTCAACTTCAAAGTTTTCAAAAGCCGTTTGAAGTTCACGCCGTCATAAAACAACACTTTTGGCTTGAATAACGGGAAAGTTGACTAGGCCCAACCGAACCAGTCACACTAAGAAAAGTTGCAACGAGCATCAAGGGCCTATCATATATCACCTCTTTCATGCAAATGCATTTGTGAAACAGTTTGTGCAATTTTGTGGTCAGCCTCCGTCAGAGCGTCAGTGGTTTCCATACTGAAATCGGAAAATACACCCTAGATTTCACTTCGTAACTAGCACATGCATGACTTCAAGGTAACACAAAAAGACAAAAGTCAACTCTAACTCTTATCGGCATAACCATTGTTTTGTTCCTCTACTGTATGAAGGCCGGGTTTCACTCGCATGTTAGGCGTTTTAAGCTAGTAAACCCACCACTGTGCTTGAACGTACTGTATGCGTATTAGTTAGTTACTTTCAGTTTTAATAATTCTTGATGTTGAGCGTTTTTTTACTTTTTACATAATAACCATAACTCCCACCCAAGCTATTTTTTTTCTTTCTTTCTCTTTCAGGCAGGACAAGCTAAAGATCCACATGCGCAAGCACACGGGCGAGAGACCCTACATGTGCCTGCACTGCAACTCCAAATTTGTGCACAACTACGACCTGAAGAACCATTTGCGTATCCATACGGGCGTGCGGCCCTACCAGTGCGAACACTGCTACAAGAGCTTCACCCGCTCTGACCACCTGCACCGGCACATCAAGCGCCAGAGCTGCCGCGTGTCACGCCCACGCCGGGGACGCAAACCTTCGTCTTCCTGGCGCTCGTCGTCTGGCTTCTTCTACCCTCCAGATGCTCACCCGCTACAAGGGGACCAAACGTTGCGTGTGCCATCCCTCGGACCGCCGGTACCTGCGCAACCGCCTGAAAGACGGCAGGAATTAAACGGTGGCGGCAGCAGAGGGAATGTGACCGACAGGAAGCTCATCTCAGAGGATGTAGATAGGAAACGAGGGGTGTTTGCTTTTGCCCTGGCAAGGGAGGACGTTCTACCGCACCCAGCCTTTTACCCCCCGAACCCTGATCCCTGGACCATGAGACTGGAGCGAGCGCCGCCCGTTCCTGAAGCCGCAAACTGACCGCTCGGTCACGCACAACTCTTTGATCCTTTCTTTTTTTTTTCTTCCTTAATGTGACTGAGAGAATGACGCAAGTTCAAGTCTGGAACTTTCCTTGCAGTGAGTGTGCAGAGAAACTAAATCGAGAATCTCTGATTTTGACTGATGTCCTTTTTGTCATTTAATCATCGGCTTTCGAATGTGATGCCAGGGATAGTAAAAGGGATTAAAAAAAAAAAAAAAAAAAAAAACGGTTAATATCTTGAAAATGTATTTGTATTTATAATTCTTCTGGTCGTTTATGGTTTTGTTTTTGCTAACAAGGGTAAATTAAAGTGGGACTAAAACCTACCCACAGACTGTTATGTGCAATTCTTTTGTTTTTCCTTTCCAAAGTTTCACATATAATTCAGGTATATCCAAAGGAACAATTAACTTCCGTAGCGTCGGTCAGACACGAGCTAGCGGCTAATCGGCGCATGCGGAAAAGGATAACACTATGCAACAAATATGTGAATAAATGTTTAGATGTTAGAATTTTTATCACAAATTAACCAAAAAAAAAAAAACAGTCAAAGCCAATTCAAAGAATTATAGTTAGCAATATGAAGATTGCATTGTAGATATATTTTTAAAACAATCTAGATGAATTTCTATCGTGACAACCAGCGCAAAAAAAAAACAACAAAAAAAACAACGTAGGTTTTTTATTCGGATTTGATTACAGACTCGACCTACAGTATCTAGTTTACCCTTGATTAGCGTCCGACGCTTTGTATGCACTATTGTACATATTTTATATCATGTTTTCTATAATCTTACGGTGAAGTTGCTAATCGTTGTAAAGTATTTGGAACATTTTGGAAACACCCAAAGATGTGTTGCATAAGAACAAACTTGAAGTTTTTTTTTTTTTTTTACATTTTTAAACTGCTGGTTTACCTAAAGTTGTTTGGTCTTTAACTTGTTTTTTCTAGCTAAACGTTGCCGGTTGAAGGTGTCTTGCAGGTGCTTGTTAATGTACAGAAATTAAAACAGGGACCGTGTTCATCATTTCGTAATGATCATTTTTCTTTTAAGCTAAATGACTATTGTACGATGATGCTGTTTGAGTTGCTATGGAGAAAATATTTCTGCATATTTAAATAGGCGTTGGCTCTATTTTGCTGAGAAGTTTTTATAAGGACACTAAAACGGCCGTATCATCGTTCACCGGTGAAAATAATTTTTTAAAATTGCCTTTTATTTTATTGACTTTTTTTTTAACTACAGAAAGTGAGCTCATGTAATGTTTACCGAAAAATTTTAATGAAATTTAAAATTTAAATTTAAATGATATGTATGAAGTGGAAAGAAGTCACGTAAAAAAAAAAAAAATTAAATAAACAAAAAAGCGTTCATTTTCTCACTTCCTGTGTGAAAAAACAGCAATGTAAAGCCGAAATTCACAACCTTCATGAGCAAAAGAGAAAATTTTCTTTTAGCTAATTTAACGAAAACTTTTGGATGGATGGATGGATGGATGGATATAAATCTTAAAAATAATGAACCTACCAATGAGTTCTTTGCATTTGACAACGCATTGGTTTGTATGATTAAAAAAATGACACCCAAATACCCCAGTAGAGGGTTAATACATCCCTCTGTCCAACGTCGAGGTGTCGAGTGATGGAAATATACTTGCACTATTAGTTTTTGTTTATAAAAAAAAAACTTTTTAAAAACTGACCCTTAACCTTTAGATTTTTATTTTTTATAAGTCACATGTAAGTCACTATGTTTGCATGATGCACTATTTTCACTTCATATGAGTAGGATCTCTATCAGAGTGTTATATTTCTCTATTTTAATCACATCATCCCTGAAACAAACGGATTAATGAATTGGTTCCTGAAGTCGGGCGAACGAATAAAAGCGCCCCCTTCCTTCTTTTCACATAGACATTTTACCTTTAAGCCTTTGATGCTTTTGCAACGCAATATTACATACTATAAGATATTTATACAGTTATATATAAAAATTCAAAATGAACATTCATTAACATCGTTCATATTAAATATATTAAACACCTGGAAAAAAATATTACGTTGTAAAACAATAATACTAACGCTATTATATAAACTTAAACAACCTTTATTGACTTGAATATGAGACAAATTAGGGTTAGGGTTTCCTGTTGGGTGTTTCGGTGTTTGGATTGTGTGTGTGTGTGTGTACACATGTCTAGCAGACTAGATTGAACAGTCTAGCTGAGATTCAGAGATTCAGCAACATTAAAATCACACTCGTTTATTTTAAATTAGTTGAATTTTTTTTATTAAACTCTTTAGTATTAACGTTTAATACATTTTAAATAAACTGATTTTGCTATTTAGCAAAATGATGTTTGTGGCCTGGATTAAGAGCGCGTCCAGACTGATCACGTGACCGCCGTTGTTCTGCGATTTGTTTTTAATTGGAACTATTTTTATAGCGGAAACACAAAACCTTTGGAAATATTTAAAGTAGAACGTGTTTTTGTGTTTTGATCCTTTTTCTGCTCTGATGTTGGTGATTCATGTTTGTGTGAAAGTAATGAACTCAAAGGACGCCTACAAAGGCCAGGAAGGACTGCGACAGACACACACCGTACCCCTAAACCTGCACATCACACACACACACACACACACACACACACACACACTGTACATATGGATTAATAAATACACTGAGTGTAAGTTATGTTTTTATATATAATAACATTTGTACAGCCAGAGAACAGGTGGGAAAAGCAACAGCATATGAACCAGAGAAAATGAGCAGAAAGTGTTTACTTACAGCAGAGGTTCTGAGATTAGGTCCAAATATTAAAGCTGTCAGGTACAAAAGTTCCCTGTAGATCAACATATCAACACACACACACACACACACACACGATACCACCTTAGTGTGTCATCAAACAATAAAATGTTAAATATTTTAAGATTATTATATTAAAATTACATTTACCTGGACAAACATTTGGGGAATAACAACTAACTACTTTTGCTTGCGACATTGTTTGGAAAGATTCTTTCTAACGTTCACTTCAACCACGTGCTCCGTGCGCGACTGCTGCCATCTAGCGGAAAAAGCGGGGAATTGCATTCTCTTCTTCCTTTAATCCAGTTCATTTTCTTACAATAAAAATTACCCCAGATTTAAATGTTCACCGCTTAATAAAAACCGATCGTTTATGTTCCGAAATATAGACAATCATTTTTAATTAGACGCACAAAAACATTTCGATAGTTTCGACATTTCGAAAAAAAAACACAAAAGAACGGCATCCATTTTAACACAGTAATAAAACTTCCGTCGCATTTACACGTGGGATGTAATTCTGCAATAAATAAATAAATACATAAATAAATAAATAAATAACTGCTTAGTATTAGTCAATCAAACTAGACGTGTTTTCGTGGATGCTAGCTGCTAGCTCGTGAGTTAGCCTGTTTGCTAGCAGACTGGTCTGATCCATAGGAGGACAGGGAAGAGTTAAAAAAAAAATTTTAATATACATTAATTTCAACACGAAAAAATAATAGGAAACGGGTTACTGAAACGCTAATTAATAACTACACTAATTTATAGTGGAGTAGAAGTTTAGTTGCCTGTTCCATTTTTATTTATTATGTCAATTCGAATGAGAAAATACAGTATTAAGAGAAAAATGTTTACTGTCAGAGATACAATTATAAACGTCTGCACAAGAGGGCGCTGTTTTACCAGAAACATGTTCTTGCTTTCTAAAGCAGCCGAAGCCATTTAAGTCCACATTTCAGATGATTTCTATTAGAGGTTCTGCTTCTGTTTTTTTCTCTCTTCTTTTTTTTGTTATTGATTTATTCCTATATTTATTTATTTACAAATATTTGTATTTGTTTGTTATTTATTTAAAATAAATTTCTTATTAGCACACAAATGGTGGCACCGTTGAAGGCGTTGTGTTGTGTTGGTGTTGGTGTTGTGTTGTGAATGTGTGTGTAGAGTGCCCTGAGATACACTCCGGACCCGTCCAGTGTCCAGTATTGCTGCTTCGCGCTCAGGGTTCCCGGTACAGTCTCCGAAGTTCCTGCAACCAGAACACAGTGAAGATAAATAAACAACACATGCAACAATAACCAAAAGCTCAACGCTGTACCTTCAACGAAGATTTCAGCCCGAGCTCCAACTTACAGGTCTTTTTATAAACGAGTGCTCTAGAGAGACATCATCGTAGACAATATAATTACGTGTGGTTTGGAGGTTACCCATGATTCAGAGCAGGAGAGATGGATCAGCCAACAACATCTGCACAAAGAGGAGCTCTGGGGTCACGGAAACCGTCGTATCGCCTCAAAGTTCCAACAGTTATTACTTCTTTTTCTGGGTTATTTAATTTATTGTGTTATTATTTCATTACACACACATTTCCTGGACTTTAATCCTAATGGAATCTAAATGAACACGGTTAGTCTCATCCTCCTCTGTCGTGGTGTACAAACACTACAGTATTTAATCTAAGAGCTGACTATTTCTAAAACCGACTCAGCAATTTATTTTATTTTTTTTTTTACATTTTTTGTATTTAATACTGTATGTTGTGGAGTCTCGTAAAATTTAAACTGGTCCTTTGTGTCTGTGGGGCCTCGTGTACTCTCCACCCTTTTTGTGGAATAGACCACACAGTTTGTGTTCCATCACTGCTCTGCCAGACTCCAGCGCAAAGCTACGATCCTCACAGCCACCAGTGAGGGCTAAGACCTCCAGCTGTGAATGCCACGTCTAATCCGTCCTTTTCTGCTGGTAGAAAGTTTTAAAGCCTAGTTTGAACATAAATGGGCGACAAAACAGTTTAAGTTTGGGTTTAAATAGCATAGTTTCACATAACTATGTGCAAAAATGGCAAACTAGGCGTTCATCCTTAGTCCGAATTGGTCCGAATTGGACAGGCTAATAATTTGTTTATATCAAAAGTGGTCCAAGTGTTGAACCGGCGACTGGGTCAAGGCTCGTTGGTGCATGTTTTTGGGTGGTGTGTGTTCAGAGGGGATTGGGGGTGGAATGGTAAAGGAGGCCCCAAATCACAACTTACAGAACTTAAAGGAACTGCTGTAAACATCTTGGTACCAGATACCACACACACACACCATCAGGGGTCTAGTAGAATCCATGCCTCGATGGGTCAGGACTTTTTTTTAGCAGCAAAAGTGGGACCGATACAATATTAGGAACATTTTAGGACGGTGGATATAATGTCGAGCCTGATCGGTGAATATCTTTGATCGTATGGAAACCTTAACATTTGTTTGTTCTCTTTTCAACTGACAATTAAAAAGTCTGGTTTGTTCGGCATGCAAGTTGTTCTTTACAGATCGACATCTGGTCAGATCTCAATAGATAAAAATCCCCCATGAAAAGACATCATAGGCCACAAAGCCCAAACGTTGTTTCAGTTTTGCAGAGTTGAGTTTCTCTTCCGCATTTCATCTCACCTAGGTCTGACACAAGCTTTCTACCAGCGGTGTCCAGCTGCACGTAATCAGCTGTGACTGGTCAAACACCAGGTCATTAACAAAGGGAAAAAACAAAACAAATCTGAACGATGTAACAAAAAAGGATTAGTACAGAATTAATTAGGGGGGAAAAAAAATCGATTTTAAAAGTTGATTTAAGTTACAGATTTTGTGTTTTACGCCACACACTCCGTCACGAGTGCGGCAAGACACTGGCTAGACACCAAACCACAAACTGTTTTTTGAAATAAAACTAGCACTTTTTGATATGAGGTAACAAAATAAGTGCGTTATTATTCTAGTATGGCTCATGGGATACTTCCATGAATATCAGCAACGTACAAATCAATTCGGTTGAATTTTATATATAGCAGCCGGAGCCACTTGTTTGCAGAAGTTTGTATGACTAAGTTTAGTTTAGTTACTTTTAGTAAAAGCCCCAAACACATTTCATCTTGGCTGATTGACAACAAATGTGTTAAAAGGGAAATAAATGTGTGCTCATTTTAACTTTCACAATAATTGCAGTTGAACCTTAAATTAAGGCCCTTGAGCAAGACTCATGTAAAACTTCTCCATCTGATGAAGTGGCTGAGCAGATTACCCACAATCCTTCATGTTGCCATGGTAATAGTGTATACTGATTTCATTAGGATTTACATCCAAAATGTAATTATTGGCACTGCCGTGTATTAAAGTTGTTGTCTAATGTTGTTTTAAAGCTAATTGCGTCAATGAACAGCGTTCAACTTTGACCTTGCTTGGTATTCGCTGGGAAAAAAGAAGTGGTGTACCATGATTGCAGTTGGTGTCTGGTCTTGTGTTCGTGTTAAACATCATGAGTCAGTGTCCAAGTCAAAATTCACATCTAGCCAAGTGTGGTTCAAATCCCCGGATGTGTACTTGAGAAATATTTTCTTGGGAAAAATATTTTCTTGAATTTTCTCTAACTTTTGCGAAAGCTTGAACTTTTAAATCTACAGTAAAAATTTGCTCCGACGACTTTGGAATTTTCATGTCCCACGACGGATTCTGGGTAACACGTGATGCAATCAAGTACTACTTCCAACTAACTACCAACGACGCAAGTCCGAACTGTACATACTAACTTTGCGTACTTGGTATTGAGAAACGGCTCAAGCCTTTGAAGCTACATTATTATAATTAAAATAACTAAAACATCGTAATATTTGCAATGCCAGTCATAAACAGATGCTTCTTTTCCCTGTGGAACAGTAAACAGAAACATTTTCCATCTTATGGACGGACTGAAAATATAATTGCTGTATGCTACCGTCACACAGCCTGCGAGCTTTTTTGAGCTTTTCTTTAGAAGGTGTGTCGAAAACCACAAAACTTCCACACAAGCTGTAGAAGTCATGAAGCAAGAGAGAGCGAGAGAAAGAGAGAGAGATAGAGGGAGTGAAAGAGAAAGTAAGACTTAGAGAGAAAGATATATATATATACGTATATATATACCGGTATATATGAGCAAGAGAGAGACGAAGAGATAGAATGGAAGAAAGATAGGTAGAGTGAACGAGAAAGGAAGAGATACATATATATATATATATAGAGAGAGAGAGATAGAGAGAGAGAGAGAGAGAGAATAAAGTGCATGAAACACTCCAGTTTATTCAGACTGCATGAATATTAATTCAATTCAATTTTATTTATAGAGCGCTTTTAACAATACACGTTGTCTCAAAGCAGCTTTACAGAAAAATCACAATAAGAAGAAAACAAGTGAATAAAATTTATGACATATAGCCCCAAGAGCAAGCCTTCGGCGACGATGGCAAGGAAAAACTCCCTAAAATAGGAAGAAACCTTGAGAGGAACCAGAC
>JAOUQX010000017.1:3898573-3914101 GCA_028566295.1 Liobagrus marginatus
TATATTACTGTTAGTGGGTGGGATATATTACTGTTAATGGGTGGGATATGTTACTGTTAGTGGGTGGGATATGTTACAAAATATAATATACATATGTATATATGTAATGTATAATATATATATATAAATGTAATATCCAAAATATTAGGAACACTAGGAATATTACGAAGGTAGTCATAATGTTATGGCTCATAGTTGTATAGTATATGACAGATTAACAGAAAGTTGAAACACTTACCTCTGCGGTTAACCGGATCTTTCGCTACGTAGGCAACGAAATCAGTCGTGTCCTTAAAAAGAGCACAGAATACGCAAGCTTAGAAATAAAAGACTATTTACTGTACTGACCTTGTTTAACGATGAACAGCTTGAATGCAATAATATCGACAAATCGTTGTAATATGTAATTTAATATTTTTATTAGCTCTAGTTGTATTATACCTGTACATAACTGTTATATGGTATATTATATTTTTAAGCCTGACAAAATTTTGAGTCACGATCTCAGATTATTAAAGCATTAATGTATTATACGAACGGTTAATTAAAAAAAATTCCATATGAACCATGGTAACACTAATGGAACAAAACCTAAACTGTAACTTATTAAGAGTTCCGCATTATATTCAATAAAGCCACTTAGTATTAATGCGGCTTACTGTCCATACTGATTCTCAGACAAAATGTAGGGGTGTGTTAGAATTTAGAATGATTTGCTTTTACATGAGAAGTGAAGATTTTTAGCTTTTAGTTTCTCACCGGATCTCCGCCGGAGGCGAAGGATATCGACTGCATATGATGATTGGCTATGATCTATTATGAGAAAAGACAGAAAAGAGACTCGCTGAGTTTTTAGACCATCATGAAAACTTCCTGCTGTCCTGCACACCAAATGTTGTGTGGATTCTGCAGATATAAATGGCATTAGAGGCGGTGTGTGTTCCTCGTTAGAAGTGAAAAGTTAACGTGATCCTTTGCGACTATACTCATGAGTAAATGAGTTGTTATAGAGATGTAGTTTGATGTTTGTTTAACGTGAGTGTAAATATGATCTACCTACCTGTTTGGAGTCGGGGGTCATTAGGTTTAAGCTGCTGATTGAGATGTTCAAGTTGATGCTCATGCCAGCAAACTGCAGGTTACTTTTCCCCAAAATACTCGATAGAGCTTTCGAGGGGGGCTTTGGGGAAAAAAAGGATGGAGAGCATGAGCTATTATGAAATTTACTTATTCCATTTTTAAACATGTCATTACTCTAATTATCCATACTATAAAGTATAGTATTATTTCTTTTTGAGGAAATAAAAAATCTTTCCTTAATATGTGGCAAGAAAACAGCACCATCTTCAAAGACTGATGTATTAATCATAATAATATATTTAAAATGGTTCCATCTTTAATAAAGCAATTAATATAGCATTGTTTATAACATGTTAGTCAATTTTCCATCTGTTAAAGAGCTAAGTGTTCCTTGATGTGACACAATGCCGCTCAACTACCTGTTGACAGCGGTACCGTGTAATTGAGGGTTAAACAGTGATGCAGCAGCGCTTTATTACTTTAGTTGATTTATGGCCTAGCCATCTTCACTTGCTGTCTGTACACTCAGATTAAACAGATCATGCCCCGTGTGCTACTGACTAGCCCGAGCTGAGACCCTACTACCCACAAGGCCTTGGGTCAAGCCAATCCGAATCATCTCGGCCTTTGATTGGAGTAATTTTTATTTTGAGTGACGTTTTATGTTTTAAACGTCCTAAAAAATCATTCATTCAGATTAGGTGTGTACAAATTACGACTTTAACATACACACACTTACACACACACACACACACCTAGCTGAACTAATTGCAGATCCTCATTCCAAAATGAGTCACAGTTCTAACAGTGTGTGTCGTGGGCTGTGTGTCCACCCACACACACTGAACCGCACCACATCTCTTCTTCTTTTATAATCCCTCTCTCTTCCTCTGAAACCCCTTCTCTTCTTTCGTTTAAACCTTTTTTCTTCTTCACTTGCATTGTATTTTTCTTGCTGTCACTTTTTAGTCCATGTACACACTTTCTCAGGCCTTTCCGTTCCATGCTTATTTGTGTAATAGAAGGATGCTTTCTGTCTGTCGTCTTTCTATTTCTTCTTCTCAGTCTTCATTTATTTCTCTCCATCTCTATGTCTTTCTCTTTTACCTTTTTCTTGCGCAGTGCTCCTTTAGTACCAGGTACTGCCTCACACACCAAACTGATGGCCTCCCTAGAGAAAGTGACAGTAAGAAAGGAAGAGAAAAAGACAGAGACAGACAAGCGGAAGATTTGACCATTAAAATCTAATCTTAGGTGAAATGCATTCATAAAATTCTGTAGTTATGGATGATGTCATCCAAATGAAGCCTGGAAACTAAGTCAAGCGACATGTTTTATCTTATATATTAGGGTCATTTTACTGTTAGTGGGTGGGATATATTACTGTAAGTGGGTGGGATATATAGCTAAGTGGGTGGGATATATAACTAAGTGGGTGGGATATACTACTGTAAGTGGGTGGGACATGACATATTACTGTAAGTGGGTGGGATATATTACTGTAAGTGCGTGGGATATACCACTGTAAGTGGGTGGGACATGACATATTACTGTAAGTGGGTGGGATATATTAGGCAACAAATGTAAGGATTTTAATGAGTTTGTTAACGGCCAAATTGTGATGTCTAGACGACTGGATCAGAGCATCTCCAAAACTGCTGCTTGTTGGGTGTCCCGGTCTGGAGCGGTCAGTATCTATCAAAAGTGCTCCAAGGAAGGAACAGTGGTGAACTGGCGACAGTGCAAAACAATATTAGGAACATTAATTTTAGGAGGTTGGTAACAATGTTATGCCCGATACGATATGGTTCCTTAGTCTTTGTTTTGTATTACTTACAGTGTTTAGTGTTAGTTCTTGATTTTAATAGCTATCCTGCCTCTTGTGTATTCCTTCTTCAATTCTTGTGTTATCGTTCTATCGGTTTATTCTAAATACAGCTCAGACTGCCCTCACAATGCCCTGTAGTAAGCAGTTTTAATGCTTGAACACTGTCAAAATCCTACAGCACAACAGACATGTTCATCATTATTGTGGGCTCTGATTTAGGCTTTAACGACACACTATAAATAGGCCTCTAAGCGTGCTGAATGGAGAGAACGAACGTGTGTGCGCGTGTGTGAATGAGAGTTTAATGGGAAACAGGAAGTCAGGTGGAAAACTGAATGAGACACACCATCTCTCTCTCTCTCTCTCTCCCTCTCTCCCCCCCCCCCCACAGTATTCGATAAACAAGCCGTGTCCGCTGAGATAAGTCCGGCCTTCTCCTTGCCAATGTTACAGAGTAAGTCATAGCTACACATGGATGAGTTGGAGTCACATAGTCAATTTCCTGTTTCTCAAATCTGAACAGACGGATGTGGGGTCGAAGCAAAACGTGATTTTAAAGCGAGTCTTTTACCCTATTAATCAGCAAGCCTAATTTATTAATCAGACAGTAAAGCTACGCGAATGTGCTTTTGTTTTCAAACCAAATCAAAAATCACATGATTTCCAATCGTGCTGTATCATAGAATTTTATCGTAGCACCGAAATGCAAATCAGAAAAAAGGTTTCTTTTTCTAAATCTTCGACGGTTGCCGATAGAATTCTGTAAATGGACTGCAGGTATCTGAGCTACGAGTAAAATTGTGTTAGATACAGAGTGAGTGAGATGATTGTAGGCTGATAATGGAGGAGTCGTACCTTGTTATTTGAGATCTCGTGGTGAAGTCGAGGGACCTCATGGACCGAAGCACTTCTATGCAGCCCAAATACTGTAACGAGAGGTATGCAACTTAATACTGTATATTCTATAATATTATAATAGAATATAGCTATTCAATGAAATGAATAACAAAATGACAAGAGACAGGCGTAGGTGTTGATCAAGGAAGTGTATCAACAGAGACAGAACCGAAGATTTTTAAGGCTCGCAAATTCCCGGAGATTTCTTTGAGTTAATGTCTATATGAGGCACACGCTGTTTTAAATAAGAAAACCCGATTTAAATAAAGGTGATGAAACTATACAAAGTGTAAGATATATAATACGCACTTTCCCTTAACTGTAATTCTTTGTCAAATCGATAATAAAATGGCAAATTATTTGTTTATTTTATGGACTCTCCTATTAAACAATGAACTTTCAGAGGTACATGTGAATGTTGGTGTTGAATCCATTCCGCACGAAACATAACTCGAACAATAAATTGACAATAAAAGATGGTAAATGCTGGCGGGTATTATTACCGTATATTGTTACATTACAATACACTCTATGATGGAAATTCATGAATACGTTGCAAGAGAAGGAAATAAACAAACAGGAACTAAACTGAAGGTTTAAATGCTTTTTTCAAGGAGTTAACCCCCCCTTTTTTCTTTTTTTTTTTTTTTACGAGTGACTGTAAAAATCACTTGTAAGGAAGGTTCTGGAAAAAATAAAATTCACCCACACACACTGACTCTGGCTTGGACACACACAATGCGAGTGAGTGCGTAGGAGACAGTGTGAGAAAGAACATGCGGAATTACACACTGGGAACAGTTTGTCAGATCGCACATCAGAGTTGATTAGACCATGTGCCTGCTGCGATGATGAGACAAGGTTGTGGGTTGAAGAACATGTATCTCGAATAGCACTTTTAATGTTACATAACTGGTGCGAACAGCTTGCTCTGTCCGACCTCTGGGAAGAGTACCGAGCGATACCGAATTATTATCAATCATATCGCTGACTAAATTCGACGAAAACAGTGGCACCAGAAGTACCGTTGATGGAATACAAAGTCTACCATGTGCGTCGCATTGTTGCTCTGTAATAATTGTTCTGGGGAAAGAAAAAAAAAACATATAGTACAGGAAGTCCCCTACGTATGACAGAGACGCATTCCGATGACATCATCGTACAGAGAATATAACGTAAGCTGTGACATGGCCTAGTCTACCCAGGAGTCTCGCAAGACGGGAGATGTGGACGTCCCCACGGCGTTCCAACGTATCGTACATCACGAAAATTTGTTTACAATTTTTGTCATATCGCTATCAACAAAACACCCCCCCCCCCAATGAATAAAGAAATAAAAAAACAACCCAACTAAGTAATTTATTAAATAAAGCCTAAGGAAGTTTGAACTAAAAATATAGTTATATCTCCATAAATATAAATACGCACTTCAATAATAAGCATGTCCTGTTAATAAGATTTATTAATATTTAAATTTTATTTATATTAACTATTTTATTAATAATGTCCTTTTTGCAAAACATTTATAAAAATAAATTTTTTTTAAAGTAATATAATAAATTATAACTAGTCAATAGTTAGCATTCATACAGAATAGCACCAATTTATTAAAATGACAATATTATAGCAACATTAAATAGAGCAAGCCAAAGTGAAGAGAAAACAAAAAGGAGGGAACGTAAGGGTAGAATGTCGCTAATTAAAACCTTTTTATGGGCCGCACCGACGTTAAAGCTTTCCGACAGCGTGATTCTTCTGCGTTGTGTATGAAAGACTGCAGCATTTCTCCTCCTCCGTCACGCACGCAATTAATCAACACCCCTTGCGTCCGACTCTAACGCTCAGCAGTTTACCAGTGTATGACTCACCTGAACACAGCGGTGACTCACCTGGACCTGTCTCTGCCTAACCCTCGAACCCTCACGGCATCGTGGCTGATGATGAACGAATGAATGAATCACCTGTCTTATGTTTCCCTAATCTGAACAAAGTGAGTGATTCACCTTCTCTACCTGCGACGGCATCAATGGATCCTCGGACAGAGCCTGCTGTCCTTGCCATCGTCGCCGAAGGCTTGCTCTTGGGATATATGTCATAAATTTTATTCACTTGTTTTCTTCTTATTGTGATTTTTCTGTAAAGCTGCTTTGAGACAATGTGTATTGTTAAAAGCGCTCTATAAATAAAATTGACTTGACTTGACCTGTTTGTTTAGACGGATGTGCTACGTTTTATTAGTGTCTAACAGTAATAAGGATGATAATAATGCTCTTAATAATAATAATACTTACGCGCGTCTTAAAATAGGTGGGATTGAGATTTATATAATAACCAGCCTACAACTCATTAGCTATTCAACCACAAATCCATTTACAGTTTCTAATTTACCTGAAAATGCAATGAGTATAATTTTAATAATAATAATAAGTCGTACGGTATAACTGTCAAAAACCTTATAGTTATATATGCAAGTTATTGCATAAACCTTATAGAAGTTATATATGCATATATGCCTAGCGGTTTTGCTAAGCCTGTCATTATATATAACCAACATATGATCATTATATGGAACAGCAACAAAGTTACTTATAAACTTCTTATAACTGGAATATAAGTATCTTATTAGGTCAATCAAACCGTAAGCAGGCCTACATTTACTATACTTCATCTGTTAACATCATATACAGTAATATCTCTTGGAAAGTGTGGCTGTAAATGGGAAACATAAATCCTTGTGATGCCACAGCTCTATCAGACCAGACAGACCTGTCGATCATGCTATTGTAAATTAATTACACCATTGTCCAGCCCAACACGAACTACGCGAGTGTCATGATCATCAACGGCATCTTTTCGTGCTTGTTTGTTTTCGAGGAAATTTAGTGAATCAAAACGACCATAGTCAGATTTTAGCTAGTCTCCAACAAAATCAAGAACCTCTAACAACATGTCCATGTATTTGTATACATGTATTCAGTCCCGAATTTCTAGAGACGATTTAAATATTTGATGTAATGCTAGATTCGGCTTGTGAGCGAGATTTCTTCGGCCTTCTCCAAAAAAAGAAGATGAAGGATTTTCAGAAAAGTAATAAATATTGTTCTAGCATCAAAAACTTAATGAAATGTATACATGCAAATAACGATAACCTCCTCACGTTGGTGTGTGTCTGTGTGCATGTTTAGAAGGGGAAAAAAAAGAAGAAAAAGCGAGGAGGGAACTGATACGACCGTGTTGTATTAGTGTTTTGAATTATACCTAAAAATTTTCTCGACTAAAAATTGCGGGTGAATATCAGTTGGCGAGGCGGCAGGTCCGTTATTAATATCTATTCATTAAAATGAAACCAAAAGAGCGCAGTCTGTTTGAGTCCCTGTCCTTTTACTGCATCGTAGCGTGATACATTCACGAACACACATGGACCATCATTAGCGCCATTGTTATGATGGCTGATCGCATGGACACACACACACACACACACACTTAGACACGTATTACTTAGCCTATAGGAACGTTTTATTGACTGACATAATTGTTAATGCCCTTAACTTAATGCTATGTCACACGCAAAACAACGGAAGCGATTGTAGACGTCCCTAGCACTATCGTACTATCAATAATTCTTTTTAAAAAAGGGGAAGAAAAAAAAAACACGGACCTGCCATCTCCCGCCTGTCGCCCTTCTCATCATTCTGTGGATTTGTTACCTTTAAATTTATATAGCTCAAAATGTCCTACATCTTGTGCATGACCTCCACCTCTCTCTCTCTCTCTCTCTGTCCGTCTGTATCTCTCTCGCGCTTCATCTCACTGCATGTTAAGCGTACAGTTCTTCAATGTTGCGGCTGTAGCTGCGGGTGATTCACTCCGACAAACAAAAAAAAATTTTTTTTTAAAAAAAAAAGGAAAAAAGGAACATGGGTATGAAGCATGAATCATCCGGTAGATACCGAAGTCACCTTTACCCCAGTGCCCCTTTAATGACACATGCATGGTGAAGCAATTGAACCAAAAACGCACTGCTTGTACTCATAATACACCTGGAATAGTTTAGGTTTAAAATTTCAGTAATGATTTTTCCCAGCTCCGACGATCCACGAAGGTAGACGTCATATTCCTGAGCCTGAAAAAAACATACATTTATGGATGCGAGACGTGTTTAATCCTCGTGAACTATAGGAAAGTGTTTGCCATTAAACTCGTAGCAGGGCCACCATTACGTTTGATGAATGCGAGTGATAGGAGAGCGGCTCTGCTGCCTTCGCTCTGGTCACCGTGGTTACACTATTTGCATCCCGCTTCCGCTTGATGAGATAAACTTGGTGTTCGTTGGAATAGATCAACTGATGAGGTAAAAATAGCCTGTCGCTTGGAGAACCTGTATGGTGCATGTGCAACACTTTTAAAAAAAAAAGAGAGAAAAAGAAGACGGAGAGAGTAAAAATAAGAGTGAGAGAGAGAGAGAGAGAGAGAGAGAAAGCAGCTATTGCTAACAGCACATAAACGCAAGACCTAAATGCAAAAGCTTCATATTTGCCTCAGAGCATTGAGACAAGGGATTTAACTAAGAAGACAATCCTAAAATGCTCCACGTTAAGCATCCTGGCTAGCATTGTTCGTTCCTGAAGGTAGTTTGCCAGACTGAGCTTGCGTTATTTAATGCCTGTTTTCATCCCTCGCCATTGCTTCTCTTTTACTGACTGCAAAGAAACGAGCAGAGCTGTATCTGTTTCCTCTCCTTCCTTTCAAATGCTCAAAGAATGTTAATTAGGAGATGGACCAATATAACAAAAAGAACCAAAAGTTCTTTTGTGTTCTGGAGAAGAATGAAAGGGAATAAAAGGTTCATACCTTTACAACATACGTCACTCCAGGTCCGGTGATCTTATCGCTGGAATGCAGCCATCCTCGTGAAGGTTTATTCACCAGGCCTGCGCATTCTCCACCAGTGCCACCCACACCACCTGCATGCCAGTCCTCTGTACCAGGCTGTGCCTCCTCCATCCTTCCCTTCTTCCCGGTGCTCATGAAGCCTGACTCGTGGTGGCCAGAGGTGGCAGAAGCGCACGAGATGCCCCCAGTGGCCGCCGAAAGGCTGGACGAAGATGCCGGGCTACTAGAGGACCCTCCTCCTGCTCCCCCTCCTCCTTGAAGTTTGGACACAGCCAGGTCCTTGACAGCTGATGGCAGGCCTTTGATGCTCAGCAGGCCAGAGGAGTTGGTAAATTTAAGACTGGACACCTTGTTGATGAGAGTGCACAGCGCGGTGCCAGAGTCCTCTGCCGTTTCTGGGGGCGGGGCCTCGGCAGCGGGCGCATACGGCGGCTCCGAAGCAGGCACCGGGGTGCCAGCAGGCACCTTGGCGTTCATGGGAAGGCCGTGGAGCAGTAGCTCGTCAACAGATGTCACCGACTCATTGCGGAAACGGTTGTACTTGGCGCGCTGCAGCATGCCCCCGGCTCCGTGTGCCTATGCGCGCACGGGCACAAGCGACACCATGCTTGGCGACCGCTTCTCTGCCACGTCTGAGCCGAAAAAAGCCTCACCGATGGAAACGTACAAGTAAGCTTGCGTTCGTCCTTTTTGGGCCGAGCTGTAGCGACGGTTCCGATAGTGGTGGCGGCGGCTCACTATAGTGAGTAGCTGCTCACAAAGCAAACGCTACAACCCCCTTTACCACATTAGGCCATATCAGGGGCCAGAAAACACACCACAACAATCCATGAAAGATAAAAAAACAAATTTTTTTAACAAAAGGAACAGTAGCGGGAAAGTAAGTTGGCGCTCCTCTTCAGCGATGGCGTTCGGGCGATAGAAAAGGAAAGAGCTTTATGAAGGAGATGTCTCTCTCTCGCTCTGCAGCCTGGCAGATCTGTGCACACGCATGACTCACTCACAGAGAGAGAGAAAGCGAGAGAGAGAGAGAGAGAGAGAGAGAGAGAGAGAGAGAGAGAGAGAGAGAACCCTTCTCAACAAAAGACTCGCTCAATGCCGCAGATCACTTCCTGTTGAAGAAAAAAACTCCCACTTGCAGCACATCAGAACCGAGCAATTCAAAATTTTCTTCACAACAATATTGTGTCACTGTTCAAAGGAGTGCCTTAAAATATACCAAATATAAAATGCCTATTAAAGAATAATGACCGAATAACAAACAACAGGTATTGTTGTACTTGCTGTTTGGAACTCAATCTTTTCGATTTTACAGCGGCGACAACAAGAGCAACAAGAAGTGACAACTCATGGAAAAATAAATAAAAATAATCAAAACAGCAAGCAAGGGAAGAATGAAAAGGAACAAATAAATAAATTAATAAATAAAGGCAACCTAAATGAGTATCATGACAAGAACAAAACGCGCCTTTCAAATGACAACATTGAAGAACATCATGATGGAGCTAGCTCTGAGACGTCCGTTTACAGGTCCACCACAAAGAAGCAAAGTTAAGCTGCTCTTCATGATGACGACTGATTTTTCCAGACACCTGAGAGAAAGGCGAAGCTCAATGGTTCTGTGCCATAAGGACGGCGTTAGGCGTTAACGGCAAACCGTAATCTCTTAAAAGTACAATCACTTGGGTTCCGGTTCTGGAAGAAAATGCGGCTTTCATATATGTATAAATGCATACGTGTATACATATTTTTAAAAAAAAATCTAGAATGAAAAATTCATCTGCATCAGAGCTTCTGCCGTGTTGATGTGTCTCATTCTAAACAGCGCTTATATCACTGCATTCTCCATGGTTACCAAATTCTCTGAATCACAGCATAAAGCCAGTTACATGTCCCCCTCTTTGTTCAACAGTTCGTCTCCATGTTTTCCCCCCTACATATTCAAATACATTGAAAAAATAAATAAATAAATAACTCAGCTCGTTCTAATAACAAATTTCCTTAGGTAATGATCATCTGCGACCATAAATTCCTCTAAGACAAGCTTGGGTTTTTTTGTCTTGCTGAATAATTCATTGTCGTATGAAAAAGGCACAACGCTAAGAAGTGAACAGAGTCCAGTATCTGAATGAACGGCGTGATAAATCAGAAGAGCCGATCTTCCGCTATTTCATTGAGAGCCGGCTGTCGGAGAGAAGCCCGTTGCGTTAATCCAGGGTGGGAAAAAAAAAAATGCCATTCATGTAAAAACCGTCCGCAGGAAGTGTGCATCAGGAGAGCATCAAGTCATTCATAAGCTTCCTCTTTTGCGTTCGCTGCCGCAGCATTCGCACTGCGGTCCCTCCCAGCGTCTTGCCTTTCTGCCTGCCTACGAAAAAAAAAAAAAAAAACATATAGAGAGAAAGAGAGAGAGAAAAAGAGAGAGAGAGTGAGGGACAGAGAGAGAGATAGAAAAGCAGCACGTTTCTGTTCTTTAGAGATAACACAAAAAAAGTGATGCTGCCTGACGTAGACGGGAAGAAAGGATGCTGAAGCTTGGATGCTAAAGAGCGGAGGAGACGCTAAACAGTGCCTTGGCTATGAATGAGGCGGCGGACGAGCGCAGCCTCCTTTTCTGTGAATGGAGTCGGGCCTCTGCTTCCTTCTGCAAGGCGATCCCTCGGGATGGAGAGCAGCCGGCCAATCAGAGGCAGGCAGGATGACTCATTCAGGGTAGGCTGGATGAATAGTGGGCTAGACCATTCTCGGCTCAGGCGATGGAAGAAACCATTTATATCAAGGACGCAGCTGGTGAGGACGGGGGAAAAAAAAAACAACCAGATTGCTTTCTTCTAAAAGCATTGTTTTTCTCAATCTCAGCGTTCCCTGTAAATGTTCTCCATTTTATTGCCGGTTTTTTACATTTATTTAAAGTTTATTATTTTGATTATTCAAGCTGCCCTCCGAGCTCACATCCAGTTTGAATGTCACACTGCATGCTTGCATGCTATTCTGCAGATGATTCATCTTCAAGGGTGTAAAAATAATTGTGTTTATTGAGTCCTTGACAAAATTAAACTCCGAAATATGGTTATAGATATACAGAACGTTTTATATTATTAAAGGAGCGGATCGGATTAGGAAGACTACAATTTTGTACATAAAAACATGTAAATTGCTGGCTTAAAATTATTTGTTTTTCCTGCTTTAAAGGTGGAATTTTATCTTAATTAAGCTAACCTAAGTAACACGCTAAAACAAATAACCCACTTTGCTATTTAAAAAAAAAAGTCTGATATCTTAGTATATTAGACGTGATGCATGTTTAGATTAACCAAAACATTTCAAATTCTAACTATATTAATTTGTTCTATTAGGCCCTCAATATCTAGCAATAAAAAAAACGCAAATAATTAAATATTATATTACAGCTCAGAGATGGAGCTAGCCAGGATGCCTGTCTATAATTCAAATGCATGTCGCTAATTTTCCTGGGTTCTAAATATTTTATTTCAAACCCCAGTGGTATTATATGTAGCTATTTTATTTGTACTAGCGCAATCGTTCTTGTTGCAAGTGTTAAAACGTCAGTGCTGAGGCCCCGGATGACTCAGCGAAGTCATGTTGCGACGCCCCGAAATTGAATTATTAAAGCATGTTTATATCAGCTGTGACATCCAGAATGTTCTGTGCTTGTTCGGTTTGTCTTTTAAAGGGACGCTGCTTTGTTTTCTGTAGCCCCGATGCTGATGGACGAATAAAAGGTGACTGTTAGTGTCAGATTGGTTTCTGAGATCATATTATAACAGGCTGTTGATATCTCAGGTCAGCAACTTTAATGGTAGTGTTAAGTGTAACTCAAATATCAGTTTTGTATTCACTGAGATGTTATTGTTTCTGTTGTACAATAATAACTCAATTTAATTTTAAGAATTTATGAACTAATGCCGGTGCTTTGTAACAGTATGTTTCTTAGGATGTTATTGTATTATAGAGCGGCTATAAAATCAATAATAAAAGTAACTGGCATGTTTCAGAGTGCTGCACATTGAAACGTAACTATAAACGGATAAAAATATGGGGCTGCTGTTAACTGTTTCTTTTGTGAGGCTTTAAAATGGAGGAGAGTTACGTTGGGACAATGATCATTTATGCTATTGTTATACATTTCTCGGTTACATAAGACATTTTATGGTGAAAGAGAGAGAGAGAGAGAGAGAGAGAGAGAGAGAGAGAGAGAGAGAGAGAGAGAGAGAGAGAGAGAGAGAGAGAGCGAAAGAGAGCATGATCTCCATAGTCGTGACTTAAGTGTGCCTGGTCCACTCCTACACCAACTCATTAAAGTGCAGGAAATTGAGGAAGAGACAAAGAGAGAAAGAGATGAGAGGAAGCTGAGGGCTTTCTCTTTCAACCTCGCTCTTTACCAAACACTGGCATTATTTCTCCCTAGCGACTGGCTGCAACTATATTATGCACATAAATTATACAAGATAACAACGGATTACAGCCGTATTATGTGTTTATTAAAGAGCTGCATGACTGCACGGCCAGGAAACTGTATTTCCGTTAGTGGCGAGTCATATGAAGGAAAACTTCAGCAGCATTAACTTACCCCTGGCACTGGAGACTCATTCCAACCTGTAAAAGACATGGAAGAGACTCTGTTTACTTCAATAGCAATTTTGTTGGTATTAACTTTTACTTCTTTTTCAGTTTAGAAATTCTGAAGAAAAAAAGGACCGTTAGGCTTTTCTGTCTGGCAAGTCGGAGATAACACGATTTCCCGTCTCTATGACTTTTAACAAATCTCTAGCAGACACTGTTTAATTCCAGACGGTTTGGAGTTAATTCGAGGTGTTAAAAATAAGTAACGTAATATTAATTACAATAAACTACTATAAAGCGAGGTTTCCTGCTACGTAGCAATTGAACCGCGTCTAGTTTTGCACGGTTAAGCTAACGGTTGCTAATTTACCTCAGCTCGCTCGCGTGCGTTGTGCTTCTTTTTTGTATTCCATTTTTTTTGTATTCCAAACCTGTTTTGTCGAATAATTTTACTTAATGTACTACTTACCAAAGTGAAATGCTGTCAGACTGTTGATGTTTGTGGAGTCAGTGAAAGCGTTATGTCTTAATTTTCACATTTTAAATCGTATGACCGCGAACTGATTCGATTCAATTTACTGTGTGAAAACAACTCCGAAGGCTTCAGAGACGACTCTCAATCAATTCCCAATTCCCACTGATTAAAGAGTCGACTCTTTGAGATCCATTCTAAATCTTACAGTGCAGAATCGACTCTTTGCGATATCGACTATTAAGCAACATTTAGCCCCCCCTCAAAAAAATCAGTCACATACCATAATAGACACTTAAGTTTTATGAAATATTAGATCATATAAAATGACATTTCTATGCGTATATGTATCACAAAAAGATAAACCTGCTCATTAACAGCCAAATAGATTCACAACCGTTCATGAAAAGCACAGAGCATAGACCTGATTTCATGTTCATTGTTGAAACTGAACAAACCCACAGTAACATTCACACTAAAAGTAGTAAAATAAAAAAGAATAAAACATTCATATGTTTGGAATACCTTAATGTAAGACAAGTTCTTCCGTTTCTTTCATAAATGATAAAAAAAAAATACCTGAGGATCAGTTTATTATAGGCACCAGCAATTAGTTTAGCTTCAGCAGAATTAAAGCTGCCAAATTACAGTCCACACTAAATCAAAAATATTATTTAATAAATGAAGGTAGATATAAATTAATCATGTAAACAACAAAAACATCTATTCTATAGCACTAATTGTGAAAACAGAAATGATTTACATTGACAAGATATAGCAGAAAAGCTTAACGAGATGATGTTATGCTAGCATAACATTTAAACCTTTAGCTTTACTTTTCTAAAGTTTTATTACTATATTTTTCACAGTATTTTATCGTTTATCTGGTTGAGTGGATGATTTGTTAAAATGATATCATTTTGTCCAAAGGTCTTGTTAGTTCTTAGAACTTATACAGTACCTGATAAATGAAACTACCTGAAATCTCCTGAACACATGATATTTTTGGCTTATTTTCCCCAAAGTCTTATTAACAATGTTAACGTCAACATACGGGAGTATAATTAACGCTATCAGCAGTTTAAATTGTGAAAAGAGCAGAAGATTAAGGGGTGGTTTGCTTTTTTTTCTTGTTTTAATGTGATCGCACACCCAATGTTCAACAGCAAAAAGTTAATTCTCAAAACCTTTTAATAATGCGCCAACTTTAACGGCCCACGACTAAAGATTCATTTTCACTTGCTTTTCAAACATGCATGAATTTGCATTGCATTCATTTACGAGTCATGGTTTGAACTTATTTCTGAAATACAACTGTTCTGTTTTGTTTATTGTATGATTTAGTAGCATGATTATCACCAACACTGACGTTCAGTTTTCGGTCAAAGCGCATTTCCACGTCACGCTGGACTCTTCTTTTTTTGTAGACGTGTTCTGGTCGGTTCGGTGTGCACCAGCGGCTCCTGAATCACCGTGGCAGGATACTTTCTACCCAGGAGCTCCACCTCTACCTTCTGACCAACGGTGACCAGGTCAGTGGGGAGGTAACCAAATGCCAGGCTCTGCTGAATCGTGTAGCTGTAGGCTCCGGAGGTCGTATTCCCAACCACCTTGACGGAACAGTGAAGTATTAGCAATGACTGAGCAGACTGAAGAGAGGTTGTGACTCAAAATTTATTATTAATAAAACTTCCATCCATTATCTAGTGTTTATCCTGTTCAGGGTCTAGGGGGCGCTGGAGTCTATCCCAGATAACTTAGTGTGTGAGTTAGG
>JAOUQX010000017.1:4069564-4082129 GCA_028566295.1 Liobagrus marginatus
TATATATATATATTTTTTTTACATTATTTTTCGAGTCATCCTGAAGATAATAAAAAATTTAAGCTCAGTCCAGTTTCAATACAGTGCTTATTAAAAGAAAAAGTATTTACCCCCTTGTATATTTTATTCTTATTTTTAATTGATTTTAGAAGTCTATCGTGAAGAACTATTTAAAAAAAACAAGCGCAAAGCTTCAGCGTCAAAGTGAAAACAAGTTTCTTCTTTAAAGTAATTACAATTAAATAGAAATACAGCAGGTAATGTGAAAAATGATTGCGTAACTATTCACCCCCTTCAAAATGAGGTCCAGCAGTTTGGCGCCGGTTAGTGCTTACGGTTACACCATAAAAACATTACAAAAATAACGCAATAAAAAGGGGGTGAATAATAAGAAATATTTATTTCATATAAATATTTATAATTAATTCTTTTTATTTAAATATTTATTAATTAAATAGAACTTTAAACGTTCTCATCCAAAACCGTGCAAAAGCCATTTTTGTCGCAAATTTACGGAATTTATTGATTATATTAGACGGAATTATAATCATTTTATATTAATTATATATGTTAACAAAATAAACTTCTAGAGATGTTAAAATTGTTTTTGTTTTTCTTGTGTATAAAATTTAATGAAATTTTAGATTTTAAATATTCCACGAATATTTTTATTTCTTTATTTATTTGTAAAAAAAAAAAAAAAAAAAAAGTGTGAAAAATTTTTTTTGAGGGGGGAATTATTGCCCCAAACACCGAATAAGGAAATAAACTCAGCAGTTTTAGGCATGATTAATCATAGTTTAACTAATTTTAGAACCTATACAACAATTATTCCGTATAAAATGAGACTTTGTGTGCGCGTGACCATGTGACCAATCAGCTTTGAGAATGTTGGGCTTTTTATCTCATTAAGACTTTTATTATCTCGGGATGGAGGTTAGGGATGTGAACTCACGGCCTCTCGGGTTTCCCCCCGCCGCATCCTCCGCCTTAATCAGGAAGTTATTGGGAGTGTGTGTAAGTGTAACTGCTCGACACGCAGCTTTAAACTTTCAGTACGAGATGAAGATCAATTCATTATGCAAATGAGATTGATGTGTAAAGACATGAATATTCAAATATTCATTTCAGCTGAGATTTACAGTTCATTACTGGGCATGACCTCATCCCTACTCTGTGTGTGTATGTGTGTGTGTGTGTGTGTGTGTGTGTGTGTGTGTGTGTGTGTGTGTGTGTGTGTGTGTGTGTGTGTGCTTGTTTTTGTGTAATAATGGGTGTGTGCATTAGTGCATGTGTTAAAGAGAATTTTGGAGAATGAGTGTGTGTGTGTGTGTGTGAGGACAAGCGTGCAAGTGCCCGAGACGGTGTGTAGGAGTGTATAAGTGTTAAGTTGTAGATCAGTGGTTAAGGTGTTGGGTTGTAGATCCGAAGATCGTGGGTTTGATTCCCAGCACCACCAAGCTGCCACTGCTGGGCCTCTGAGCACGGCCCTTAACTCTCAACTGCTCAGTTGGATCGCTCTTGATAAAGGTGTCTGCTAAATGCCAGAAAAGTAAATGTAAGCGTGTGTGTGTGTGTGGTTCAGATGTTCACCTTGAGAAAACACTCACTGCTTACAGTTGCCTATATATATACACACACACACACACACACACACAGTGCGCTTCTGTGTCACCTTTCTCATCAAACACACCCGCTGCTCTCCACTAACCTCTCATCCTCTTCTGCCGTCTGGTTTTCTCCTCCTTCCTTCTCTTCTGTTCTTCATTTCCTTTCCTTTAGGAGTTTTCTTTCCTCACTGTAAATCCAGCAGCACGACTATCGATGATGATGATGATGATGAAGAATGATTGGACATGTTTCCAAAAGTCTTTATGCTTTAAAAGACTCGTAATATTTAAAGATCTATGCTAGAGGTCGTCAGATAATCCGTTTTACGAATATTTTCGCCGATATTTCAGCCTTTTTTTTTATTTTTGATTATCGGTTTTGTACCATCGGTTCCACCGATTATATGGTGGTATATCGGTTCTGGGTTTCAGTTATCGGTTAAATGAACATGCAAATTATCGGTATTGTTTTTTATTGTATTTTATTTTTTTTCATTAATATCGTTCGATCACAGATCTAATATGTAACAATTATTGTTTTTATTATATATAAATCAACAGAAGTTGATATTGTTTAAGAAGATGTAGCTCGACGGTTAAGGCGTTGGACTGCTGATGAGAAGATTGTGGGTTCAATCCCCACCAAAACGAAGCGGTTACTGCTGGGCCCCTGAGCAAGGCCCTTAACCCTCAATTGCTCAGATAAATGTAAGTCGCTGTGGATAAGGTAACATTCATGGTGAGGGCTCAGTGCTCAGACTGCTGATCGGAAGGTCATGGGTTCAATTCCCAACAATGCCAAAGCGCCACTGTTGGTCCCCTGAGCAAGTCTCTTAACCCCTTAACTACTGTTTGAACATCCTGCGGTTTTTTTAAAAAAACATATATTTATCAGTGATAGAGTTTAGGTTTTAAATTTCATCGTATTTAATGTAAATCTTGCAAAGCGGATCATCATCATCATCATCGTCGTCATCATCATCATCATCATCATCGTCGTCGGTTCGGTGCTGAATCGTTCCTTCAGTGTCGTCAGTTGTTATTGTTTTTTTTTCTTCTTCTCATTTTCAAAGCATGCCCTTTGATTCGGTTCGGCGTGTGTTATCTGTATTACTTTTCCGTATGTTTTGTTTGAGTGCTTAATTAGAAAACATTTTGTTCGGTGTGCTTTTGAATCCATGCGTTGATGATTGCAGTGGACGAAGGAGGAGAGCGGACGACAGGCTGCTGTGGCCAATCAGTTCGTTCCTCTCAACACCAATCCCAAAGAAGTCCAGGAAATGCGCAACAAGGTCTGAACGACTGACGTGTGTGCGTGCGTGTGTGTGTGCGTGCGTGTGTGTGCGCGTGTGCGTGTGTGTGTGCGTGTGTGTAAAACATCATCATGATTCTTGCCCCTGCAGATCCGTGAGCAGAACCTGCAGGACATCAAGACAGCAGGACCACAGTCTCAGGTGCTCACAGGGGCCGTGGTAGAACGATCCTTTGTCCAGGTCTGCACACACACACACACACACGCACGCACACACACACACACACACACACACAAAGTACTCCCACCCCCGTCTTTATGATTTCGTGTGTAACTGTAGCGTTGTTCTTTGACTACAGAGAGCGATGATTTGGCACGTAAGTACCGTGTGCACTTCCTCCTGCCCCTGTGCCCCGGTGGGGGGTGGGGGTGGGGGCCCTCATCTGCCTCCAATTCCTTTGCAGTGGCATTTTATTAAATTTTGTTCATAATTTTAACATTTGGAATTAATTAATTGGACATGTCGCCGTTTTCATCCGACATGCAATCACAAAACGTTTGCATGTCTCACACGATTGCTAATTTTGCGCTTGCTAACTGCTAGTCAGACCTAGCCGTAGGAGTGTTAACCTACTAATAAACATTTGAAACATTTTTTATTCGTATATTTTTAATATGTGCTTTTGTGCCGTTTTTATTTTTAGTACATTGCATTAATTAAAGCACTCTGATAAGGTGAATATTGTTGTTATAATTTGAATACATTTAATTTTATATTTATATATAAAACTGCACAATATAACAAATTATTATATATTTCTAATATATACATTTGAATTCTAAAAAGATTCTTAAAAGAAACCCCAGAACCTAAAAAATATTTTTGGAATTATATCATTAAAAATAACAATATTAAAATAAATCGAACTATAACATAAATCATAAAGCACAAGCTTAAAAGCGTATCATTATTTATAGCTTTTTTTGTTACCTTATATATGTTACATTTCATTATATGAATTAAACTTACCGTATATTTCATTGCATATTTACTTTTATTCCCGTGTGTTTAAGTATTGGCCCCCATAGAGTTTCAGAAACAGCCCTGATTTGTGCTTTTCACTATGTTGCTTATTTTGTGCATCTATAAACCTTTTCTTTTATCACTTTATTATTTCAGAATAGTTTCATTTTAGATCAAATTCTGTTAAATAAAGCGGTTTCCCCCTCCTCCCGATCAAATTAAAGCATTCTGACAAGTTCTGCAACCTTCAGTTTCGCTTCGAGAAAGAGTTTTGTTTACATTTACGTATTAAATGCATATTAGCAAACATCCTTATCTCACCTATCTCATTTATTTATTTATTTTTAATCTAACAGCAATTAAGGGTTACGGGTCTTGCTCAGGGGCCCAGCAGTGGCAGCTTGGTGGTACTGGGGATTGAACTCACGATCTTCTGATCAACACCGTAACCTCCAAGCTTCCACTTCTCTTACTGGTAGCCCCAGTGGAAAATGTTGTGTGTGGTTTGACTAGCACTTTTTTATTTCCGATGTCGCGGTGCATGACCTTGAACCATTTGGCTTGAGTCTGTCCCATGTGCTTGTGTAGGAAATGCTCAGTGCATGTCTTGTGGTGTGTGTGTGTGTGTGTGTGTGTGTGTGTGTGTGTGTGTGTTGTGTGTGTTCAGATTTCAGACTGTGTACATGTGTAAGTTTTGAGAGCGTTTAAACAAAAAATAGTAATTTGAGTAGCATTAATAAACGTCATTTTTTTGTATGCATAAATACCACCATAGATGTTATATAATATCAAAAGATTTTCTTTATATCACTTAATTTATTGTATTGTGATGTCAGACCTCTATATAACGTTACGATATAGCAGTATTATATTCTAAAATCGGTCCTAGCACCGAGCCCTGGCCTAGACTAGAGCTGAGTCTGTGTTTGTATTGAGTGTAATTGTATACATCTATCTGTATATAAATATTTATATATATGTGTGTGTGTGTGTGTGTGTGTGTATGAGTGTGTGTGGGTGTGTTAAATAATGGCGCTGGGTTATGCACTGCTCATAAGGTCTACTATTACAGGACGCTCCTCTGTCTGACTGTTTGGAGTGTATCGATGGCGTTGATCTCTCAGACAGCTATAGTCCCGCTAGGTCTATTAGAAAGGTACATCCTGCCGAATACCAATCACTCGAACATGCGACGCTTTAAAAAAAACAACAACAAAAAAAAAACCATACACAACATTTCATCTTATTTTGTAGTGGTACCTTTGGTTGTGTTGCATTAAAATTGTTATTTGATAAAAGAAATGAATTATTGACATGATTTACATGATATTTTGGTTAAACATCTCGTTTAACCAATGTGTGTTACCCTGCATGTGGTGCTTTTTACCTACAGGGGGAGCTAGTGACCGCCTCTAAAGCTATTATTGAGAAGGAGTACCAGCCTTGTGTGATTGTCACCAAAACCGGACCAAATCCATTCAATAAGCTCACCGACCAGGAACTGGAGGAGTACCGTAAAGAAGTGGAACTCAAACAAAAAGGACAAGATGGTAAGAAGAATCTCTGCGATTTTCTGCTGTTTCATAAATCCGATGTACCGTTACAGACATGAAACAGAAGTTATCTTTTTACATTTTAATCATAATACGCGTTAGATTTTCCCCTGGCCGTTTAGCAGCTGGGCAGTTTCGTACCTCCACAGCTTTGGAACAAAACTGTTGTTGCTTCCAGTACAGGTTGATGCACCTGTCTGCTCACCGGTCTCAGTTTCAGGGGGAGTTTCTGCTCCTCCTACTTCCCCAAATCACAATTCTGGGGAGAATCATCTCATGGCAGCTCTTCCTTCTTCTGATGCTGCCCCAGACCGAAGTACAGAACCTGAGGCAGGATCAGGAAGGGTCACTCCTTCTGGTCCTCCGGCGTCACCACACAAGGACTTTCACTGTGCCGTTCTGAAAGCCCTCAGTGTCACCACAGACTTGTCTGAGCCCGATCAGGCTGAACAAGACAGCCAAGCTGAAGGTAGCCTGGTGTGCCATTTGCTTGCTTTTGTCTGGCATCCATCCTGCCATCTGTTGACTTGGAGTTGTGGGGTTGACTTTGATACTGCGTCCTTTCTTTGGTTCTTAATCTTACTTCTGGTGGTGCAGTCCAGCAAATCCTGATGTACTCTTAATCCTCAATCCGCCCTGCCAATTTCCATTGGCCTCTTTCTTCTTTTACTCTCAATGTACCCTTCCACCCTGCCAATGTACCCTTCCACCCTGCCAATGTACCCTTCTGCCCTGCCAATGTACCCTTCTGCCCTGCCAATGTACCCTTCTGCCCTGCCAATGTATCCTTCCACCCTGCCAATGTACCCTTCTGCCCTGCCAATGTACCCTTCCGCCCTGCCAATGTACCCTTCTGCCCTGCCAACTTTCCATTTACCCGTTTCTTCTTTTACTCTTAATGTACCTTTCCTCCCTGCCAATTTCCCATGTACCCTTTCTTCTTTTACTCTTAATGTACCCTTCTGCCCTGCCAATTTCCCATGTACCCTTTCTTCTTTTACTCTCAATGTACCCTTCCTCCCTGCCAATTCCCTGTGTACGTCTGTGTTCTCCTGTTTGCAGTGTACATTTTCATCTACCCATCTCTCGGTGTATCCATCTCTTTGTCAATTTCCAGTGTTCCCTTCCCTTGATGTATACCTTCTCCCTTGTTCACCTCTTGAAGCACTCCTTTCCTTGTCCATCTATAGTGTATTTTTCATTCTGTCTGTCTTAGTCTCCTAACCCGTCTCCTGTTCCCTTACTATCCTCATTCTGCCATTTTCTTCCTTCAGGTCTTCCGATCTACCCTCTCTGCTGCTATTCCACACTGTACCATTTTTGTACCCTTTCAATTTACCTCCTCTTGGTGTAAGCGTTTTTCTTCTCCTTACATACCCTTTGTTACCAATGTCCTTTTCTCCTTACATACCTCCTGTATATCCTTTTTCCTAACCCATTCCAACCCATGTACCTTTTCCTCTTGTCCTGATATATTACCTTTCTCATGACTCCTGTCTTCTTCACCTACACGTTCTTTGTACCCATCGGTTGATGTTCCTCTTCTCTTTGGCTGTCATTGGTAGTGTGGGATCAAACTCTTGTCAGAGATTAGATCCTGGGAGCTGGTGTCCTCTAGTCAGTGTGGCTTGACTCTTCTATAAATGCTCATTCTTGCTGTGTTTTCATGGGCGCTTTTATTATCGCTTTAGGTGTGGGGTTGTTTGTAGCCTGGATACTAATAAAACGAGACCCTTGTTTGAACCTAGTCAGTTTGAATAATATATTTTTAGGGTAAAGGCAAATCCTTACGTGTGTTAAACCTTGTTTGGTTTTGTGGCATGGGCTTTCCTTTCTAATGTGTGTACCTACCTTGATTTTTCTGGGCCACATGGCAATAGGAGATTATGTTTTTATGCCTGGCATAATGTCTGATTATCTTGTGTCCTGAATTCGTTACAACAGAATACACACTCGGTATCCAATAAATACTACATCAATTAAACGAATTAAATAAATATGCTTCTCTCCCCCCTTAGATCAACCACAGGAGCCAGAGGAAGTAGAGAAAGGTCCGAGCCCCACCCGTACCCCTCCAAGCACCCCTATTAGAATAGAAGAAGGTACGTTCAACCACATGGTCGGGCTTCCTTATGCATGAATCTCTGTATGGAATTTTTTTTTTTAGGTGTACCTCAAGGTTTAATCCTAGGAACGCTGCAGTTTCGATGTCTCAGTGTGAACTTTAACAATCGTGAACAAATTTTGCTGTTTACTTTTTACGTAATAAGAGATCAAGAGGATCAGTAGTCACCTATCGGTATATTTTGATTCGTTTGATTATGACTTTATTAAAATCTTTTTTTAAACGATCTACAACTCGCAAACCCTCTTGATCTTTATTACTTTGGATTACACCGACGCTGTCAGATACTGCAATTTGCTCTACTCTATATTCAGAACTCTAGCACAGGAATCAAACTAATTCTATCAGGATTAGCTGTTAGCAAAGCTAAGAATCTTAAGGCAGTGGCGTAAAATTCAGGTGTAATCTAATATTCCCATCTACTCTTCATACTCATTTCTTGGGGGAACCTTCGAAGAATGGTGTTTACCCATTCTTTTTTTCTCCTGGTGGTCTGTTTTTCCATTTTTTGGCCTTCCTTTTGATTTCCTTTAACATGGTGGCTGTGATTTGACATGCATAGACATTTTTTTTCTACTGTGCTTTTTTTTTTTCTTCTTCGTGGCTGCCTTACAATCAGAAGATGGAAATGCAAAAGAGTACCTGTTGCCATAGTAAGTAAGTTAAGTACCGTTCCACTCCAACTCCGCATTCACCTACATACTTCCTGTTTGCATGCCCTCATTCGCGTTCTCTCCTCTCAGCACTAACCTGTCCGCTGTTTGACCTTTGACCTCCTTTCGGTTTCCTTTTGTTCACCGGAATCGTCTCAGGGTCGGCTCCTGCCAGTTTTCACTCTCTCTCTCTCTTTCCTTCTGTATATATTTATGTATGTGTGTATGTGCGCGCATACGCTGGTTATAAACAATAGACCTGTACATTTTATTTTCTATTCTACACATTTCTGTATTCGGAAATGGATAAAAACTTATTGATCTTCATTCTATTGTATATTTAATTTTTACATCATAGCGATTAGCAAACTCTTGTTAAAAAACGGCTAACAACGGGATAAAACGATCGCTAAATATTTAAAAATAGAAAAAACAAGCATTTTTATTAATGACATCAATAAATGGTACAAAGACACCGCATTTAAATAGACTTTTACGTTCTCGTAATATTTGATGGTTTTCAAATATTATGGCGAACGTTAAATCACTTTATTCCGCTTATAACGCTGCAAATTAACTACAGCGGCGTTTTCCTTTTATTCATGAACATTGGGCTGTTTTTTTTTTTTTACACTTTCATGACTTCAATTCTTTAAGTGTTTTTAGAGTTACTTCCTGTTATTGCTTACATCATTTCAGCTATAAACAAGTGTACTTCCTACAATTATGGAAAAAAGCTCTAAACCTGTAGACTTCCATAATTACATCCTAGATCAATTATTATTTATTTCCTTTATCATATAGCAACAGTTAATATGTTCGTTTTTACGTTGCCGTAACTATAGAAACTATAATGAGGAAACAAATCAACGTTTTGTAAGCAATCAGAGGAAACAGGAAGTGTTTATTATCGTTATGATTATTGACTTCCTCATCCTCATTGATGTTGAGACTGAAATCTGACCGAAGCGCCCTGAGGTCATTCCAGTAGCCCAATAACAAAGCTTCTAGACTCTTCCGCTTCCCGGCCGTCTGCTAGTTTAACAGGTTGTTTACGACGGGAAACGTACGAGCTTCAGGTTTCCGATCCGGAATCTCGTCACTTCAGGTACACGCTATTTGCTCTTCCTTTAACGCGCTGTTGTAGTGAAAACGCTGCTTCCTTCCAGCTGAAGGTGACGTGGATATGTGTGTGTGTGTGTGTGTATGTGTGTTTGGTTCAGAGGTGTAAGGTATTTCAGTGAAAATGGGTTTTGAATTTTAGGATTGGTAGTTTGATAGAAATAGATTCGGTAGCTAATTGCTATTAGCTGCTAAGCATGATGGGCGCTAGCTACAGAACCACACATACCGATATTGGGTGTTTTTTTTTCAAGAGTTTTATTAGTAAATGTTTTAGTTTCACTGTTTTCAGATGATTAAATTATCTAGGAGTTATTATATGTAAATGTTTTTGTTATTATTATTATTATAATAGTCACAGTAATGCATGGTGGTGGCAGGATGATGCTGCGTATTACCCATCCTCCAGGTAGTTCAGCACAGACAGGTTTCTATTTATCTATCTATCTATCTATCTATTCTCTCTCCCTCTCTTTTCTCTCTCTCTCTGTTTTTATACCGCTCTCTCTCTACCTCTCTCTCTTAATTTTTCTCTCTCTCTCTACCTCTACCTCTTTTTTCTCTCTCTCCCTCTCTCTTTATCTATCTATCTGTTCTATCTCTTCTCTCTCTCTCCCTCTCTTTTCTCTCTCTCTCTGTTTTTATACCGCTCTCTCTGTACCTTTCTCTCTTAATTTTTTTCTCTCTCTCCCTCTCTCTCTCTCTCTATACCTATCTATCGATCTATGGTTCTTCAGGTTGAGGGTATTTTGATGGACACTTCTCCATAACGTCCTCGCTGTTAGTTTTCTCCTCCCATGTAAAACACTGATGTCGGGGTTCCTGAGGGATGTGTAACATCTGGATTATATTCAGTCGTAGTTGTCTGATGAGGTCATGAGTGTGTTTAAGGCTCTTCCGTACATTTCATATCGATGATCAGACTTTATTTTTAACCCTTTCTCCTGTTTCTCCTCTCTGTCTTTCTCTCCGTCTTCTTCTTCTCCTGCCTCCCGTTTGTGTCTCGCAGAACGGCAGCAGGAGCAAAGCCCTAAAGACGAAAGCGACGCCGCCACTTTAAGGCAGACCCTCCCCGACCTGACCCCCGACGAACCTTCGGAAGACGCCGATGCCACCCTCCCTGCAGAAAAGCCCGTGTTCTCTCAGCCAGACCCCGCCCCAGCTCACATAGACGGGGAGGAACCCGCCGCCGCAGACGACGCGGGCAGCGACGACTCCCCGAACAAATCCCCGTCGAAAAAGAAGAAGAAATTCCGCACGCCGTCGTTTCTAAAGAAAAGCAAAAAGAAGTCCGAGTCCTAGAAAAGAAAGCTTCTAGAACAACAAGCCACATGCTTTCCGTTCATTTCGTTGTTTTTAACAATATATCTTTTTTTTTTTTTTTTTGCCGATCTCGAGTCGACTTGCGAATGTCGCCGTTTCGTTTCCCGTAACCTGTAACCGCTATAAACGTGCCGTCTGGCTTTATTCCGCATGCGTGACTCCGCCCACGCTTTAACACAGATTTATTTTCACTTTTGTAAGAAAAGAATATAATAAATGACCAAGTTTGATTAACCACTAGAATGATTTTGGATTTAGAAAAAAAAGAAACCGGTCCGATCCGGTTTAAGGAATGAAAATGAAATAAAAAGCAGCACGGTGCTTAAACGTCTATCGTATTGATTTGTGTTGAATCTTCTCGTCTTTATAAGCGTGTGACTGACCGACTGACTCTCTATCTGAACGTAATCTAGCGCAGTATCGAATTGATAACCGTTAACCCGAGACGGATTTGGGAAACGTTTCCGAGGTCTCTGTACTTTAGCTAATTAGCTAAAAACCCGCGTGTAATCGTATAAAACCTGTACAGAACGTAACGAACATGATCATACTTTAATTTTTTGTAACTCTCCAAGTCGATATTGTTCCTTTTTTTTTTTTTTTACATTTAATTAAAAACTTTACTCAATCTATCGATGAACTAAAATATCTCGCGCCACAAACAAGACGAATTCCCTCGGCCTTGTAACTATACAGTGAAGTCGTATCTATAAATATATATATCCAAATATATTAAACTCTTTGCATTAACCTAGCTAGCTATGTAGATGTGCTACTCCACATGGGAACGGCGGGAATTTCCCGTCTCTCCGCAACCTTGTGGTACGGTTTAGCGCGGTGCTAACGTAAACGCTAACACGTTAACTCAAATTTCAGAGTAGCTAAAAATGTGCTATTGAATAAACGGCGGTGGGTTTGGATCACACCGTTACCGAGATATAAAGTCTCGGTTTATACAAGACTCCGGCAACGTCTCAGCCGCTGTCAGTCAGAGAACTGCTAATCTACAGACACTAACACACACACACACCGCCGTGTCATGCCAGATCTCTCTCTCTCTCTCTCTAACTGCCATGTTTAATCTGGATCCAGTCCTGTTCCTCTTTCCTCCCACGAAGCACGTGTTTGTGAAAAACAAGTTTCCAGAACAACCGTGTACTTTAAACCATTTACCTTCTTCATCTCATTATTGAGTATTTGTTTTATGAAACTTAAAAAAAATAATTCCTGTCGTCATTTTCATACCACTATTATTATTGTGTACTATTATGATTATTATTATTATGTTCATGAATAAAGTTCCTCCTTTTAAAACACGGTTTGATTGACGGCCGACTCGTTTCACACAAAAGGTTCTTTTTCCACATTTAAGTAAAAGATCCATCACTAAAGCCTTTCTACAGGTTTATTCACATGCTAAGAATACAATGCTGATGTTTGGCCTAACAATAATAATAATACAAATATTTTATAGAAATAAAATACAATTATTAAATGATATTTAATTGAAAAAAAAGATAGATAATTTAACTGTGTTAAATTAAAATACTTGTTCAGTTCATTACTATTGTTATCATTGGGTCAAAAAGTAAATGGAATTAATGTACAGTATATCGGTATATAATATGCACATCGGTTATCACTCACATAAACATGCAAGGATTGATTTAAAATCCATATCGGTTCAACTCTACTGATGGAACACTAAAATCTAAAAAACTGACCTGTAAAATTACACAAATCTGAAAAAAAGGAAATAAAAATGATTATTGTGGTAAACTTGCTTTACTTTATATTCTTTAATATTTACATATTTTTATATAGATAACTATTCCTGTATATAATACGTACTATAATAAAAATATACTGTATGTACATACAAAATATTTCTCAAATATTGTGC
>JAOUQX010000017.1:4236912-4247609 GCA_028566295.1 Liobagrus marginatus
GTGTGTGTGTGTGTGTGTGTGTGTGTGTGTGTGTGTGTGTGTGTGTGTGTGTGTGTGTGTGTGTGTGACTTACCTGGAACTGAAACGTTTGCTAGAAAATGGTAAGTTAGAAGGCCGTTAATGTGACGTCGATGAAACCTTCAGAAGCTATAACGAGATTAAACGGGTTTATAACAAGATTATAAGTGGTAGTAGAGGAAGTACCTTTGGAAGTGCTTTCGTTCAGCTGCAGCTCTCTGTGCCGTGGTTTGGTAGCGGCACATCCCATCTCCCTTTGCCGCAAACATACACACCTAATCAGATACCGGTTAACAACCACTGAGCGACTGGAGCGCTACGATGCACATGCAAAAACGACTAAGCAGCTTTTCATCAATGAGAGACAAATAATCTGAGATTACGGCCTGCCTTCGACTTCGAGCTCCCTCATTGGCTGTTCCCACAGCCGCGCCCTGCTGCCTTCACAGGAAGGTGGTCCTAACCCTAACCCTATCTGATATAAAATGATTTTTAAAAAAAACATAAATATATGTGATGGACACATGTTCCAATACTTTTAGCTATATTGTGCAGGTTACATTATTAACAGTCACGGATATTAGTGTCAACATTTTATTAAGCTATAAAGTCATGATGAACTAAAGTATGTTTCATTATTTAAAGATGTCTGATATATAACAGGTCGCCGTACTGACAGAATATCTCGTATGTTTCAGGACTTCTTAATGTTTATAACGCATTGTAGACAGAATGCATACTTGATTTAAACACTGAAATGCTGCTGTTTATCTTTAGTGCTGGATTAAGTTGCCGTGGTGACGCTGCGACGGCATAGTGGACTTTAATAGTGATGTGGTTTTATTTCAATATTTCCAATCTTTTATATTAAATAACTTTTGGTCCTAGAAACCTCATATCCAAATGTCATAATTTTTGAAAATCTATGCTTAGAAGAAATTGGAGTTCTCTTTGATTCCCATTCAAGAGGAAAAGAAAATATGACATCATTTACCGAACGAATGTTAAGGCTGTTGGTCAGTGATCAGAGGGACAGGGGTCAAGCCTCGCCCCAGGCCAGCTACCATCATTGGGTCCTTGAGCCTCAGTTGCGCCAGGGGTGACAAACATTCTGACTGACCCTGCGCTCTGACCCCAGCCTTCTGTTTGATATTTGGAATAAAACATTTCCCTGCATGTGTGTGTATGTGATCAACAAAATCTCGGCGTTTCTGACGTTCCTTGCCGTCGCGCACCAGGAGATAAACGTTCCGCGTGACTGTAGTCGACAGAGCATGGGCCCAAACGAACCCGTATCCTCAGAAGACCCCATGCAGGCAGCGTTGTTGTTTTCACTGTGAAGTGTTTGAACCACAGGAATAGCAGTCACGTTGTCCTTGAAACATTGCAGACAGCCTCCTAATAAAAAATAAAAAGATATAAAAGACACATTCAGTTTTGACAGAACTGGCAACCTGCAGGTGGGAAACCTTTGTATAATGAGGGGAAGCTATCTGAAGAATGTGTTCTTATAAAAGAAAATAGGGTTAAAAGTGTCATCCTTTATGTTACAGGAAGTCGTATACTAAATATTTCATAAACAAATGAGGTGCCAATAAAAATGTTCTAGCGTCTAGCAGCTGTGGGCTTTAGCCTCCGGTGAGGATTGATGCTATCGCAAATTCCACCGAGTTCAAGGATTTGTGAACACAATAACCGCTTGACTGAAGAATGAATCGTTCAACAGCGTAATAAACCGACGCCAGTTTCTAAATCAGAACTGAAATACGTTGTAGAAACGTTACATTAGCGTTTGTAACTAACGACCGTCTCAGCTGAACAAAACGTTCATCGTTGTACATCTACAAACCTGACAATAAATATGGTTAAGAAGGAGCGAGACATTTCTCGATTCTACTCTGGTTAGAGAACGCATTCAAAAGTTTGTGCACCCCCGACCATCATCGATATGTGCTTGTTGAACTTCTCATTCCAGATGAGAATCGTTCGAAACGATCTTTCTTTAAGGTTATAACAAGGTAAAGTCTTCACTTCTCTTCTTTCTTCTTCTCTTCTCCTCTTTTCTCTTCATTCTGCTAATAAGAGCATTAGTTGGAACAGACACTGATGTTTCATAAAGTGATGGAGGATCCAGTTCAAGTTGATGAACCCATTGGGGTTGAGTCAGAGTCAGAATCAGAGTCAGTATCAGAGTCAGAGTCAGAATCAAAGTCAGAGTCAGAGTCAGAATCAAAGTCAGAATCAGAGTCAGAATCAAAGTCAGAATCAGAGTTAGAGTCAGAGTCAGAATCAGAGTCAGAATCAAAGTCAGAATCAGAGTCAGAATCAAAGTCAGAATCAGAATCAGAATCAAAGTCAGAATCAGAGTTAGAATCAGAATCATAGTCAGAATCAGAATTAGAGTCAGAATCAGAGTTAGAGTCAGAATCAGAGTGAGAGTCAGAATCAGAGTCCGAGTCAGGACAGAACTGGAGGAGAACCAGATGTGGGTGAGACGGTGAGCCCCTCATGCCTTTATACATGTAGTGTATGTCTGAAATGAAATGATATATAACTTATTGCAGTTGTTATTTTAGTTAACAGAGAGATTGGATTGGTTCCGCTTGATTGCCCCAGGTGTTAATGATGCGCTGCAGTGGACTGACATGTGGATACTTGACTGGTTTGTTTTAAGTTTTCAAATTTCCTTCTACCTCATCTATCCTACTGCCCCTAGTGTCATTTAAGTGTAGCTAGGCTGACTCGAAAACGTGTAATAATAATAATAATTATTATTATTATTTATTAATCCTCAGAGTTCACCGATGCTAATCTTCTCGCTAGTGCTGCTGAGGTACTTCAGGCTGAGCACTGAGTACTGATGGGCTTTACACTCATGGTTTCAGATCTGACTAATTAAGTAAATGTAGATGTTAGATTAGATTAGATTAGATTGAATTAGAGTGAAATGCCGAACCTCAACATGTATACACGGTCTCGACTAAGATTACTCTAATTGTTTTGAGCAGTATTCAATGACTAATCATTACTCGGTTGGGTCATCCGGGCTTTTAGGGAACTTATAATTATTACTTTCAGTATTTCAGTATTTGGCAGATGTCCTCATTCAGAGTAATTTAAAGCTATTACTAATATTAGGCAGGTTACGGTGTTGACATCAACAATAATCACTGAGCTACAGCTTCTACCAACGCCATCCCAGTTGAGGGTTAGGGGCCTTGCTCAGGGGCCCAGCATTGTCAGCTTGGTGGTGCTGGGACTCGAGCCCACGAATGTGTCGCACTTCTTCGTACATGTCTAGAGCGGCGTTATCATGTGATAACAGAATATTAAATTAACGCGGTTGTTCACGGCGCACCTGCATGACGGAGTTCCTCGTAATATCTCTAATATGTTTAATCACACACAATGTTCCTTTATTGATTTGTTTTTTCTTTCCCGGACATCATTAATAAAGATGTTAAAAAAAAAACACAGCACAGTTAAAAGTATTCATTCTCAATCTTTTTCTTTCTCTCATTTATCTCTCCTCCTCCTCCTCCTCCTGCCATCTCACAATTGTGAGAAATGAAAACAATGTAGAGTATTCCAAGGCCAGACCTGGTCTACGTGTAGATAAAGCACAGGTTTCCCAGACGGTTAGGAACAACAGCCATTTCCTTCTCTGTAGTGGAAGCGCTCCGACTGGACATCCCAGAGATCCCGAGAGAACAGCATCAGCGTCTCATCTCAGACCAAACGCAGAACATTTCTCCAAAGCGCAGACTCGTCCATAAGTAAACATGGCCCTGGCGCTTATTGTGTCACTCATGCTGGTCGCTTGCCATCCAGGAAACGCGTCCGTCCTCCGTCGATCTGCAGCAGAACCCGAGGATGCTCGAGCGCCGGCGGTCATCAGGACCAATAGGTGAGTGTCATAGCTTGTCTTTTACCTGGACAAATGTTCTGCACATGCTCACTAGAGCTTCGAACTCGTGTGTAATCGGGGTTTGCTTTGTAAACAAACTTTGCTGTCAGGAACGCTAAAGCGATCGGTGTTAGTGTTAGAGTTAGAGTTACGGCTAGAGTTAGAGTTACGGTTAGTGTTAGAGTTAGCGTTACGGTTAGTGTTAGGGTTAGGGTTAGAGTTATGGTTAGAGTTACGGTTAGAGTTATGGTTAGAGTTACGGTTAGGGTTAGCGTTAGTGTTAGGGTTAGAGTTACGGTTAGAGTTATGATTAGAGTTAAGGTTATGGTAAGGGTTAGGGTTGGGGTTAGGGTTATGGAAAGGGTTAGATGATGATGATGATGAAGGGCTCACGATGAAGCCTGGAATTACTCTAGTAAAGAATTCTACCGTAAATTATTGTACAAGCCTTCGGTTTTGTCACGTCCTTTCGTCGTGTCTCACATCGCATATGAAGCTCATATAAAAGCAGACCGCTTTAAGAGTTTGTACTGGTTTTGTTTTTATCTCGCCGTACTAACGCATCACATCGATAGGAAAGAACACATGCTTCATTTATTTCACCCAGATGTTTGTTATATTTAGAGCAAACGGTGAAATCAACTCCATTTGACTCATTTGACTCATTTAAGATCAAACTCATGGACAGAAAGTGATTCGTTCGTTTCAACATTCCATTCCATTCCATTATATTACATTACATTACATTATATTATGTTATTTTATGTTATATAATATAATATATAATATAATATTACATTACATTATGTTATGTTATTTTATGTTATATAATATATAATGTAACATTACATTACATCACATTACATAAACAGTTTTAATGACAAATGTGACGAACCTTCAGCCTTTATAAAGACTCTATTTAGAGCCGTGTGCATCTTAAACTTGGACATTCCTGACCGCCGCACAACGTGCGAGTTTAACGTGGGTCCATGCGGCGAATTCGAGAGGCCGAGTGTTTTTGACCGACGATTTTACGATACGAGGTGCTTTGAAGGCAGAACCTGTTATGACCCATAATTGGAATCGTATTACATGCTGTTCTTTGGTGGAATGAACACTATCAAACTGCCTGCACAGACAAGTTACACACACACACACACACACACACACACACACACACACACACACCCTGCCTCCAAATCCGCCGTGCCACACCGACCTGTGCTCACGTTCACTTATAAACTAAACACATGGCAAATCGATTACTCGCTCTGGGGTCCTCATATTACTGTATAAATGTTAAAACATTAAAACACTTTAAAAACATTGTTGGGTTAGAGTTAGGGTTAGGGTTAGAGTTAGGGTTAGAGTTGGGGTTGGGGTTAGGTTTGGGGTTGGGGTTGGGGTTAGGGTTAGGGTTAGAGGTACAGTTAGGGTTAGGGTTAGGGTTAGGGTTAGAGTTAGAGTTAGGGTTGGGGTTAGGGTTAGAGGTACGGTTAGAGGTACGGTTAGGGTTAGGGTTAGAGTTAGGGTTAGGATTAATTATTTGGTCTGTTTTCTGTGTTATGGAAAGGACGCATGCAGGGACATGATTTATAACATGTGTATTGATCTTGTTTGATGGTCATCACCCGAACATCGACCGTTAAGGGTTAAATATTCTGGTCGTCGTTGTGTTTCTCAGGTGCCCGGGAGATCCGGTGCAGAGCATCCGTAAAGCCATACTGGACTCTCTGAACCTGCAGATGGAACCTCGCGTATCCGTATCCGGAATGACACAGATCCGAGAGCAGTGGAGGAACGTATTCCACGGCACTGGGGACTCGAGCAACGTAGCGCAGCAACAAGCTGCAGGTAAAACGATCCTCTGCGTAATCTACTGGGTTCTTTATCATTAATCTGCCAATGATGGGCCCCTGAGTAAGGCCCTTAACCATTAGCTGAATGTTGCAGTGATGAAGATCTCCAGGGTCACTAATGGTCAATTATTTAGAGCCAAAGTTCATTTGTTTCTGTGCTTTTCTTGTAGAAGACACACTACCACCCTCATCCTCATCATCCAGTTCGGAGAATTCCACACAACATCTCCAATGCTGCAAGTTTGCATCCCAGGTGTTCCTGAAAGGTGTGTGTGTGTGTGTGCGGCATCTCTGTGTTTCTTTATCAGTTTCAAACTCGTCCAAAACGTTTAATGATCAAATTTTCTCTCACATCAGATCTGGGCTGGAACGAGTGGATCATTTACCCGGAGAGCTTCACCTTCGTCCACTGCACTGTTTGCGTTCCGCAGCCAAATCCGCGCATGCTTAACTGCCGAGATGACGACCCGTCGGACCCGGTTCCTTCCTCACAGGTCAGTTCTGCAGCCCCACAGGGACACGTGTTTAATGTCCACGTGATCGCTCGATCCGGAGCTTCAAATACGAATACAGCCTGATCGAAAATAAATAAATAAATGGTGATGATGATGATGATGATGATGGTGATGATGATGATGGTGATGATGTTGATGATGTGATGATGATGATTTTGATGGTGATGATGATGATGATGATGATAATAACGATGATTTTCCTCTGTAGATGCCGTGCTGCGAGACGACCTCGTCTGACCCCGTGCCCCTTCTGTACCTGGACGAGTCCGGCTCTCTGGTGATCAGCTCCGTGTCCCTGAGTCGTGACTGCGGCTGTAACCGTGGCGACGACCCCCAGGCTCTTCAACCGTGATGTACACAATGACTCATCGCCTAACACATGCCTCCCCCTACCTCTTTACATGTTACACTGGTCCGCTACAGGTCGGCGAGTCGTCGTTACGCCGCTGCTCTGCTCTGATTCGCCAACTATGTGTCCGTGTTTATTCTCAAAGCGAACACTTCTTTAAGCGTCTTGTTTTTGTTTTTTTAATAGTAGTTGTTAAAGTGTGCGGATGAGATGACCTACTAAACGACTCGACCCGAGCGACTCTTCGTCGTTAACCTTCACCTTTAATAGTTCGGCGGAGACGACCGGCGATAGTCTCACGCTTCATTCTCTCTCTCTCTCTCTCTCTCTCTCTCTCTCTCGTTCGCTCGCTCAAGCTCGCTGGAGGTTTTGTTCACGTGACTCTTTTTTTAGCTTCATAGCTGCAGTCTGGAAGGGGATTAGATAACAGCTACGGGGTGTTCCTGACAAAAATGTGGGCACTGCAGCACGCCAGACTCCAGTTCCCCCAGCGTGGGCCTCTGGGGTTATTTAAAAAGCGTAAACATGTCAGCCGAGTCAAGCTGCTTTTCAGCACAGCAAAAACCGCTTTTAAATAAAAAACTGTGTATTTTGTATTCATGGCGTTTCAAGGCTAGCATTCCGACGCAGCTGGCGTTCCTCGCTACCTTTTTCCTAGAACAGGAGCAGGAGTTACAACGTTTTTTTATTACTTAGTATATCCGTGAGCTCGTCGAGGTCCACTTTGTGCCACACAAAAGAGATTACAGACAAGACATTAAACTGTTGAACTTTCCAAACATCTTTCTCTTTAAAAAAAAAAAGCTCTGCAGGATTTATGTGGTTTTTCTTGCCGTTCCTTCGTTTTGATTGTTTTTTTTTTTTTTAAATCAGTAAAGCCAAAATATGTAGAGAAGCATTATCGTTATTTTACGTTAGATGTGTGTATCATGTATTTCATTTAATAAAAGCTTCATCTGAAACCAGTGTTGGTGATCGATTATTGATTACTACTACTATTGATTATTTACATCTGCGAACATTCCTAAACAGTTTGATTTAAGTGCACAAACTTTTTCTGAGCCATTTCCAGCTTGTTGACTGAAATCCTGCCGCGTTTTTATTTGACCATTTTTATTTCCTAACTTTTCCAGGCAGTTATTTTCCAGGAGTTTGCTGGAACACGGCTGTAAAACACGCCTCATGGTTCTGGTGTTGAGTTCTGCAGCTCATTGGGCATTCAGGATCTGTGCCACTACTCTCTCTCTCTCTCTCTCTCTCTATATATATATATATATATATATCTCCCTTTCTCTCTCTATCTCTGTCTCTCTCTCTCCCACTTTCTCTTTCTCTCCCCCTCTCTCTCTATCTCTGTCTCTCTCTCTCCCTTTCTCTCTCTATCTCTCCCCCCTTTCTCTCTCTATCTGTCTCTCTCTCCCCCTTTCTCTTTCTCTCCCCTCTCTCTCTCCCTTTCTCTCTCTCTCTATCTCTGTCTCTTGCTCTCGTTCTCTCTCTCTTTCTCTCTTGCTGTCTCTCTCTCTCTCTCTCTCTCTAAAATCACTCTTTGTCTCTCAACACGCACTTTATCTCTCTCTCTCTCGCTCTCTCTCAAATCGCTCTCTCATATCACTCTCTCTCTCTCTCTCTCTCAAATCGTGCTTTATCACTCTCTCTCTCTCTTTCAAATTGCTCTTTAGCTCTCTGTTTCTCTCTCAAACCTCTCTCTCAAATCTCTCTCTCTGTCTCTCTGTGTCTCTCTCTCCGTCTGCCATTCCTCCCCTCCGTCTTACCAAAAGATTTAGCGTAAAACAACAACAAAATGATCCCAGCCGCAGCGTTGAAAGATCCGAGCGAGTTAAACAGGTGAGGGTAAAAAAAAGGAAAGAAAAGTGTTAGTGTAAATCCGACACCGCGAGCGGGAAGCGGAGAGCAGCGGGAAGCGGGATCAGGACTGAGACGTGAGACAGGAGACTCTCTGGAACGACATGGCGTACGTCAGCTCTGCGTGGCTACATTTGGGAATTGTGTGCTCCGTCTTTGCTTCGCTGTTTGCTCGAGACGGCTCGTGGGACTGTCAGGACCGAGACGATGTCCTCCGGGACGTCCCTGCGGACGTAAACATGCCGTCCGGCTGCACGCTGGACTGTACGGCGAGGACCTACAGAGTCGTCCTGGAGCTGCACAACAAAGTCACTATTCGCTTTACAGACTCACACGCGGGTGAGTTCATTCCACATCACCGTAACACTAACAACGCTAGAAACCGTTTAGTTATTTATTAACCGCTACGTGCTACACCAGGTATTTGTTTACTTTAGGGGACCGTAGGTTGGTTTTAATGACAGGAATTTGGGTCCTTAGTAAAGCTAGTGGTGTGTTTGGACACAGTTCAGGTCGTGTTAATGACACACTGAAGTAGTGTGAGGATCTAATCGAGGTGTGTTTTGTGTAGGTGAAGTGGACGAGTACTGCTGGTCCAGCAATATAAAATGCAGCCCTGGACAACGTCTTCAGAGCGCCTTCGTCCTCCTTCCTGTGGATTTATCCGTCGGAGACAGAGAGACCCTCAGACTTCAGATCCTCTCAAAGACTCGCGTGGCGACGGTGCGGCAGCACGCCGAGTCGTCTATTTTCCCGCCCGAATGCGGGCTACGCTTCGACGTCACGGAGCACGTCACCGCCGAAGAGCGCCACACGACCCTCTGTGTGAAAATCGTAACGCAGAAGCAAAGCCCCCTGGGAAACGGGCTGACGTGTCCGCCGTACCTGGTTACGACTTGGGAGAAATGGAATCAGGGATAAATCGGTTTTGTAGTTATCGCCGTTACGTATCTTATCGTATCGTAACGTAACGTATCGTAACGTATCATAACGTATCGTAACGTATCGTATCGTAACGTATCGTAACGTATCGTAACGTATCGTAATGTATCGTAACGTATCGTAACGTATTGTATTGTAACGTATCGTAACATCTGACGCGCGCCCGTCTACGATAAAGAGCTAAACATCTGTTCGCTACGAGAGCACTATGAGCACTTGCGTTGTACATACGCCTTTAATTAACTGTTATATCTGTTTATGACCTGTATTAACTCTTCACACTCCGAGCAACGCCACGTTTGTCGCTACGTATCAGAGAGGACAATCCGACATGTCAGTGTCACACGCGACACGGAAAACACATGGATTTGATCCTTTTATTGATTCCGAGTCAACAATGGAGGACGGAAGTGAAGCAGGAACTCTTGTGTGTATTGTTTTTTTATTTCGGCTTTATTATAAGAAGTGATACACAGCATTCAGAACACTATTCTTCAGTTCGAGCTTGTTATTATCATTATTATTATTATTATTCGTATTCTTCTTATTATTATTTTATAATTCCTACTTCAACCCGTTTGTGTGCAAAAATAGACGGAAGGTTAAAGTTAAAATTTATGTTATGTCGTTATGTGAAGATATTATTTAATATCTACTATAATTTTATTGACTCTATAATCTGTGACGTAATGTTTTAATGTAATGTAACGTTTTTATGTAACGTAATGTTTTAATGTAGCGTAATGTTTTAATGTAACGTAACGTTTTTATATAACGTAATGTACTATTTTACTGTCAGTCCCAATCACAATAAATACATTTATATATTGTAGCATTATGAAGACGCTTTGTTTAAATACTCTTAAGAGAAAAGAATATTTAGATAGATTTAATACAAAGGCTGTAAAATTGTAATTTTTTTCAAACCTTATTCGAAACACAGATTTATTTTTGAGAGACTTTGAGTAGAAATGTGTGTTTTTGTTTGGATTTTACAACCGGAATAATAATTAAAGATGAAATAATATAGAACTAAAAAAAAACCAGTATAAAAATTCAACCGCAAAACTTAACGTGCAGCTCATATACGAGCAGTGTTTAATCACAGAACCCTGACCCTAACCCTAACCTTAAACATAACTCTAACCGTAACACTAACCATAACTCTAACTCTAACCGTAACTCTAACTCTAACCGTAACACTAACCGTAACTCTAACTCTAACCGTAACTCTAACTCTAACC
>JAOUQX010000017.1:4572871-4588065 GCA_028566295.1 Liobagrus marginatus
ACTACATTACCCCTCACACACACACATTCTATAGGAACTACATTACCCCTCACACACACATTCTATGGGAACTACATATTACCCCTCACACACACACACGCACCTCCTCCATGGTTTCCTCCACCTGAGACTGATCCGTCCTCACAGAGCGCAGTCCCATCGGTACAAAGGCCTGGTTTTCCTCCTCTGCATTCATGGGATAGTTTTCTTCCTCCCGATTTGTACCACATTCCTCCTGTTCATCTTCATCATCATCATCATCTTCCTCAGTCGTTAATGCCCGCAGGGTCAGCAGTCTGGATTTGCCCCTGTTTGAGGCTGACCACATGCCACGTTCAGCCCGAGGTCGAGGATCAGGTTTAATACGGAGAGGTCTAAGCTGTTCCTCTTCATCATCATCCTCCTCCTCATCTGCAGCTGCACGGATCATCTGCTGAGAGAGTTTTGGGATCCGACCCGACCTGAGAACATTCACACACAACCTTTTAGCCTACTTAAAGAGACTTTGTCATATATTTGTGCACAGCTGCATTGTGGGTAACGTACCTGGTGGGCTTGTTGAGGATGTGCTCCTGAATGGTGCTCAGATCTGGCTCCTCCTCGTTCTCAGAGTCCTGCATCCCACAGGACATGACATCATAAGTGTGTGTCGTCTTCTCCGGCACGTAGGCTGTGGAATCCTAAATGAAATGCAATAATTACGATAAATTATTTAAAGTAAAAACTTATCCATTCATCCCTCAGTTCCAAATTAACCAAATTATTATCACCATCGTTCACACCTTTGATCATAATAAAACCTCCAGTGTTCCACTGTAACATGTTAAATAATAAATATTAAAATCATACAGTACATGTAACTCTCTCTTTTCTTTCTCCTCCCTGATGGACGAGTGTGTGTCCTGCGCTTTCCTCTGCCCCGGTTTCACACTGAATCTCTCCGTCTCCTGTTCCACCTGAGAGTCCAACCTGAACACACGCCATGTCGATGACATCATCAACCCCAGCACGGTATACAGAAAGCGTTGTAAATATGACTTACTCTTACGTTAATGACACGTATACATGTACAGGTGTAAGAACTCGTACTCGTTAACACGTGACTGCGCTGGAGACGTTCTCTCGGGCTCTTCCTCTGCTTCTTGTTCGGCTAAAGGAAACCAAACCGTTACAATACTGACGTAAACATCTGATGGTAATAAACATGTTAGAACAACGAGTGTATATTTAAGCCGATGTTGCAAACGCTCTATAAACGCTCCATAAACATTACATAAACACTCTATAAACATTCTATTAATGCTTTATAAACGCTCTATAAACATTCCATAAACGCTCTATAAACGCTTTATAAACACTCTATAAACGCTCTATAAACACTATAAACGCTTTATAAACACTCTATAAACGCTCTATAAACACTATAAATGCTTTATAAACACTCTATAAACGCTCTATAAACACTATAAACGCTCTATAAACACTCTATAAACGCTCTATAAACACTATAAACGCTTTATAAACACTATAAACATTCTATCAATGCTCTATAAACGCTCTATAAACATTCTATAAATGCTTTATAAACGCTCTACAAACGTTCTACAAACACTCTGTAAACACTTCATAAACACTCTGTAAACGCTTTATAAATGCTCTATAAACATTCTATAAACGCTCTATAAACGCTTTATAAACATTCTATTAATGCTTTATAAACGCTCTATAAACATTCCATAAACGCTCTATAAACGCTCACACCTGACGGTTTGTCTTTCTTCTGGGACGCTCCTCCTCTGTTCCTTTTCGGCGCAGCACTGCTCCCTTCATCCTCGTTCTCTCCGTCCATGGCGTCGCTGCTCGAGCTCTTGTCCTCCTCAGAGTCTGAAGAACAGATCTTCCTCTTCCTCTCTATAACGAGAAACAAGGATGCTCAGAACAAAGCTGATGGAGTGAATAAGAGGGAAAGAAGGACGACAGAAACTCCTCCGACTCGCCTCCGGGTCTCCGGCGATGAAGCTTGGAGATTTGTGAGGCGCGTTTTCTTTTGGTGCGTTTCTTCTCCTCGTCTTTGAGGATACGTGCCAGGAGCTTGCTGAAGAAATCCAGGTCCAAACATCGTTTCTCCTCTGAAATAAAAAAGGCCATTATTTTATTATCATTATATTTACACCGTACAGCATTTTACAGCTTCCTCCAAAGTCCCAGAGGACATTACACATAGGATTTAAATCCATCCACCAGTTTATCTGTCCATCCGTCTGTCCATCCATTCCAAATTCACTAAATGATTCCCATTCACACCTGTGATGATTAATGTTTTTTCTTTTGTGAGTTAATTAACAGCCAATCAGAGATGAGCTGCAGGTGATAAAGTATTTGCATGATGCTGAACACGTACTGAATGCTTTATCTATTCTCCAGGAGTTAGCGCGTTCCTCTTTTTTAAACTTGTTCTGGAAAAAAAAAAAGACGACATTCAGAGCCACGAAGATCTCGGTGAGATTATGGAGCATCATAAGTGCCTTGGGACCGCTTTAGGACAATGTGTATTGTTAAAGGTGCAATAAAAATAAAAATGTGATCAACAGGAATGAATATCAGCTCCAAGGTTTTCAGTCACACCTTAATCTCTATTCGAGCTCGATGAGGAAACAGCTGACCGATCATGGAGAAGTCCGTCCCCACCATGCTGATGGCCAGGAAAAACATGTCCGTCTCTGAACATACACATTAACACAGACATGAGAAAGAGATGACGCGATTGTAGGTGTGTGTGTGTGTCTGTGTGTGTGTGTTCACACCTCGGCTAGACCAGGGTTTAGTGTAAGTTCCTTTCCTGAAGCTGGAGTAGGTGGTGGTGGAACCGCGCTCGAATATGGGATCTCTTTCCTCCACCGGATTCGGTCCCTTCATCCTCTGCACGCGTACGGTTAAACTACACACACACACACACACACACACTAATCAGAGTGATTTGTTTAATAAAACAGATGGTGATTGGTCAGACGTAATACCTTTCCTCATCTATGATGAGAGATCCGTCCTCGGCCACCTTCACGCGGGGAGCCAGCAGCGGTTCTTCCTCCTCACCTTCTCCATCTTCTTCTTCCTCTACCGCGTCCTCTACGCTCGCTGATGGGACGGCAGGACTGGAGAAAAAAATCTTTAACTATCCATGAAAAAGAATAAAATGTACACAGCAGGACAGAAATCGATTTAAGCTCAGTATGACAACGCTCAGGAACACTTACGCTGCTTTTGGGGAAGAAGGAGAATCCGTCTCGGCTCTCGGCTCGTCTTCGCCGTACGAGCTGCAAAGAGCGAGAGTTGGAAAGAAAAAACACATGACGGCCAGAGAGTGAAGGGGCGTGGCTGCGAGGGGACAGTGAGCTATAAGGAAGACGTCTGTCGTTATAGTGAAGGAGGCGTGGCTTGTGTGATTGTCAGTAAGAGTGAAGGGGCGTGGCCTGTGTGTGATTTATAAAGAAGCCATTGCTGCAGTGTCCGTCTGTCTGTCTTCATAAAGGAGGCGTGGCTTGTGTATGTCAGTAAAATTAAAAGGGCGTGGCCTGTGTGCGTGCTGAAGGGGGTATGGCCTGTGTGTATCAGTACTAGTGAAGGGGGCATGGCCTGCGTTTATCAGTACTAGTAAAGGGGGCATGGCCTGTGTTTATCAGTACTAGTGAAGGGGGCATGGCCTGTGTTTATCATTCCTAGTGAAGGGGGCGTGGCCTGTGTTTATCAGTACTAGTGAAGGGGGCGTGGCCTGTGTGTATCAGTACTAGTGAAGGGGGTGTGGCCTGCGTTTATCAGTGCTAGTGAAGCGGGTGTGGTCTGTGTTAATCAGTACTAGTGAAGGGGGCATGGCCTGTGTTTATCAGTACTAGTGAAGGGGGCGTGGCCTGTGTTTATCAGTGCTAGTGAGGGGGGCGTGGCCTGTGTGTATCAGTACTAGTGAAGGGGGCATGGCCTGTGTTTATCAGTACAAGTGAAGGGGGCGTGGCCTGTGTTTATCAATACTAGTGAAGGGGGCGTGGCCTGTGTCGCTGACAGAGCTTTTACCTCATGGGGTTAGTAGACGGTAGGTAGTAGATGAGCTCTCTCATGGTCATTTTGGTGTGATCCATTATTTTGTTACGATGGCTAATCCCAGGCTCTACTCTCTGGAGCTTCGTCTGATTAAAAGAACACACACACACACAATGTTTTTTAAAAATAAACAAAATTATTAAACATACAAAACTTAGGAAGAGACAAAAAGACTGACGAACACATACTTTGTCTTTATTTATCTCTTTCTTGAGAAGCTCTCGGAGTTTTCTGGCCCGCGCTAACCTGAGACGGTCCACGGGGTCGTTCAGGGTCCTCAAGGCCAGCGGGACGTTCCGCTGTGGTTTGTTACTTTCCCCTGGAGAGCTGAGGTCACTGCCATCCCGGAGGTCAGGTTCGTTCGGTGTCACAGAAACCGACACTAAGGGATCAGCAGGAACTTCCTCTTTGGGGGGAGAAGACTCTGCTGCATCCTGATTGGCTGAATGGGGCTCCACTTTATCCGGTATGCTTGATGATGTCTCGGTTTTGTCCTGAGTTGGAGTGACAGGTTTGATTTTCCTCCGCTTTGATTTGCGTTCTGATGGAGTGGGCGGAGCCGGGGGCAGCACTGACGCAGGTTCTGGAGCACGTAAGGTTTTTTCATGAGGAGGTCTCGTCGTCGTTACAGCTTTAGTGTGGAATCTAGAGGCGTTTAAAGCGCCGTGGACGGATGAAGAGGGCAGTGTAGGAGCGGGAGATTGGGTAGGTTCGGTGAAGTTAGGAAGCGGTTCTGGTGCAGGTTCTTTATTCGGTTTATTTTTATCAGGTGACTCAGGAACAGCAGAAGAGGTGCGAGGGGGGGCAGGGAGCACTTCAGGTCTAGCATGTGATTTATGAAGCTTAGACGAGGTAAGCATGGAGCTTGGAGTACTTCTATGTTTGGTAAGGTTGGGGAGGACACTAAAGCGCTTTCTCCTCGTGGATACTGAACTGGTGGAAGCACTTTGGCCCTCGACATCCCTTTAATAAACAAAAATAACACTCATTAATGAACAGATTTAATATCATTAAATGTTTACAACAAGAACGAACGCTTCCTCATTACAGCCCAATAATTTAGCCTAAATGATGTCATTACATGGTGATTACTCATTTATGTTCATTTTTTCAGTATAATAATAAAGAAGTGTAAAAGCGCTATAGTGTTAACAGTAATAAGCCACTCACGCTGCGTTCACAGTGAGATCTGATTGGCTGGGCACATCACCGCCTGGGCTTTCTGGCTTTTCTTTCGTCTCCACAGACAGGACTTCTGTTACGATCTCCTGAGCTCCAGTTTTGACCGCATGGTTCTTGAGGTCAGCGTGAACTTCTCGAGACGGTGCTGCAGTTCTGACCGCTGGCTTTACGTTGGGCCGCACGCTGATCCTCGACCTGCGGATCATAGTTACCTGCTGGGAAGAAAAATAGGAGCTTACAATATTAAGAAATATTTAAAAGGTTTTAAAATGCCTTAAAAACAAGAGCAAGTAATTTTAGTAAAATAGTAGAAAAAATGTAAGGTAAATAGAATTAGTTTTTAGGACAAATCTCTGAATATTGTGACTTTAACTTTACAGCATGCAGCAGGAAAAAACTATGCAGTAAAATTGCTTTCTTTTTATTTATTCGCACACTCATTATAACCATTCGGTCACGTGCGCTAATAAATAAGACTTTACAGACAATGTTTTAAGCAAATATATAAATATACATATATATTATGTTGTTTATAAAAATAGCACAAAGATGTAATTTTCAGAATGATTATATCTATTATACTGTATTTTGAAGTTATTTATTATTATTGTGAACCTAAATCGGTTAGCTAATCGGCTAGCTACTTCTGCGAGACAGCAAACGTAAGTTCTAAATGCCGGACACGTGTAAAACAACATTAACACTTTACAAAGAGCTTACTCTGTTATAAATATATTTCCGTTATCATATCCATTTACACAGAAAAAGCCGCCTGTTTACTGCAGTTTCAGCTAACAGTGCAGTGAACACGACCTCCAAGCCTTGTTTTTGTACATACGTCATTTCCGGTTTCCGCGTGTCAGAGAAGTTGTGTTCAGAATAGCGGATTTTGTCTGGAAGTATAAAATGTACATTTATATAATAATGCCATAAACAGCGTCTAGACTGACTACGTATATACAATATTTATACGTTTATAGACAATATATATATATTTTTTTAGCTTTCTAGTTAGTAAAAAGCGTATGCTAATACACTTCCTAGCGTTCTAACGGTACCTAGCTAGCATCAACGAACGCTATCGACGGAACCCGGCCCCTGAATGACGTCATTTCCGGCTGCGAGCCATGTCGGAATCTCCTTCTTTACATTGTGTCGTTAGTGAAGCTTCCACTCCGGTTTCAGCGCAGGAAGAAGATCCGGAAGGTTTTGCACATTTATCCGAGCTTCCGGTCGAAGTTAGCGAGAGAAGGCCGACTTGTTTGCGATGCTGGTGAGGGTTTTGTTGTTGTTGTTGTTGTTATTGTTGTTGCCAAGCTAGCTGATTGACTAGCTTGCAGTTGTTACTAAGTGTTTTACAGATGTTTCGTGCTGGTAGAAATCCACAACAGCTGTATGACAGTGATGGAAAAAAACACTGAATTGTAGAACGGCACTGGGCACATAATGTGTTAATAATGTATTAATGAAATGTGTGTACGTTTAATCAAATGACGTCATTTCATTGTGTAGTGCAGCAGCTTTATAGGGTTGAAATGGCAATAACATCTTTATCTCTGACTCACACTGGAGACTCCTTCCATACATCCTCATTAATAATAAACTCCTTTTAAAACCCTAAGCTCTGTGTGTGTGTGGGTGGGTGGGTGTGTGTGTTAGCACACGTCACCTGTACTTCCTGTTTTTCTTTTTTTTTTTCTCTTCTAGTCGTCCCGAGAAGGTGTGTTTGTGTCCTTTTCTTCCCGCCAAGCCTCTGAACGTCTCCACGTGCCTGTACATCGTGCAGCATCCTGCAGAGGTCAGTGTTTCCTCCCATACACTTACACGGATCATAAACCGGTTCTGATTTTGTTTTGCTGTTAAACCGAATTGTCAGGAGAGTCGCGTGCTCAGGACGGTCCCCCTGCTGACCGCCTGCTTACCGAAAGGTAGATGTAAAGTCCTGGTCGGGAGACGCTTTAATGAAGAGAGGTACGTCTCCTCACTTTCATTGCCGAGTTCTTCCCAGTCATGCTAGCAGATGCTTATCCTGAAGCTCCTACCCTTTCAGGCATACCGAGTTAGCCGCTGTGTGCAGAGACCCGCACACTCTCGTCCTGTATCCTGGATCTGACGCAGAAAATCTGGAGGACGTCGACGTGGACTTCTCCGCGACTCCTCACAACGTCATTATCATCGACGGCACGTGGAGCCAAGCCAAGGACATGTTCCTGAGGAACGCTCTCTTCCACTTACCCAAACAGGTAGCGCCGGGTTCATTACACAGCAGGCATCAGACACGCTACTCTTTATTTCATCGCTGGTGTAACCGAATCGTGTGTGATCTGCAGGTGCAGCTGAACAGCGCCCCCTCCAGTCAGTACGTGATCCGCACTCAGCCCAACAACATGTGCCTGTCCACACTCGAGTGTGCTGCTGTCACGCTGTCCATCATGGAGAAAAACCAAGCCATACAGGAGGTGAGTGACACTGAGAGGAGAGTGAGACGGGGTGAGATGGAGTGAGACAGAGTGAGATGGAGTGAGACAGAGTGAGGGAACGTCCCTCGTCGGTTAACTGTTCACTTCCTGCGTTGTTGATTCCTCACTTCCTGTGTGCAGGTTCTCCTAAAGCCTCTACAAGCTCTCTGTGCATTCCAGCTGCAGCACGGTGCTCAGGTTCACCACAGCAAAGAGCACCTGCTAAAGAGCGGCCTGTACGACAAACCCCTCCCCCAAAACAAGCGCAAAATCAAAAGGATGCAGAAACTCATCACCAACCAGGACGTCTGAGTGGAACCAGGAAGTCCGACTCTGACCAGAACCTCAGACTGTCTGACTCTGACCAGAACCTCAGACCGCCCGACTCTGACCAGAACCTCAGACCGTCCGACTCTGACCAGAACCTCAGACCGTCCGACTCTGACCAGAACCTCAGACCGTCCGACTCTGACCAGAACCTCAGACCGCCCGAATCTGACCAGAACCTCAGACCGCCCGAATCTGACCAGAACCTCAGACCGTCCGACTCTGACCAGAACCTCAGACCTTGTGTTAGTTGCTGAGAGATTTCCTTAATGGCGGTTTGTTTACTGCTGGAACTCGGAGTTCGGATCTCAGTGCTGTTTTGTCGTCCACGTTTATGAAGCGTCAGTAAATGAAGTGACCGTCTGTCTGTATGACCGATAAATCTTTAGTTATTGAAGTAACTTTCTGTCCGACACCAACTTTTAATTGAACTCAAACTTGCTGCTTTTCGGGGACTGGGTTTCTCACTGTTTGTTCAAAAAAATGTTTTTAAAGTTTCATTTTGTTCATTTTGCTGAATTTTCCTTAAATAAATGATTTCCTAATGAAGTGAATGTTGCTACTGTTCTTATTTACTAATAATTAAATATGAACATTTATAGCAGATAAATTACTGGAAATAATTTAAATTAAAAGTTGAAATGTTTATAATTTGGCTCACTAGGATCTGCACACCTGGATAAACCTCTGGTAAATATTAGTTATTTCATTCATTCATTGATTCATTCCAAACAGACATTTTCAATAAATATGCAAATATTAACATTTTCCGAAAAACATTTTATAGTACAACATGTTTTGGAGATATTAGATACCAGCTATTATAAGTATTAAAAATGTAGGAAGAAAAAAAAAGATTGATGACGCAACGACAGTAACGAACAGATTTGTGGGCTTCGGATGACCTCTAGTGGGCAAGCGAGGTATTGTAGATTGTTCCGTTGACCTAAAATCGTCCGACGAGAGGTTTGACCAGTCAGCGTCTATATTTAAATTACGTGCGTGACGCGAACGAATCCGCAATAAGATGCCATTCAGTGGGCAGAACCTTTGATTCTGATTGGTTGTTGCTGTAACTGGCGAAAAAAACGGATCTGTAAGGTTTAAGTTCATGTTTTGTTAAATCTGCAATATAATTACGCGAAAGAACGATTCATTAAAAAATACAATTTTAATTATATTTTTATAATTGTGGCTATTTTAATAAAAAGCCACAAACGAGCTTTATATAAACTATCGGTGAGAAATAAGATAAAGGTGAGTAACATTACCGTGGATTATTGTTTCTTTAACGCGATTCAGGCAAATGATTCATTTGATTCATTCGAATCATTTTCATTAACAATCTTTGGTGTATATTTTTTATCATCATTAATTAATGAACACATCTGTGTTAAATTTAGTCTCGAGAAGCTGTTTACATTAAAGCGTTATGTAATCAGGAGGATAGTTCAGGTTAAAGGTTATAATATAAATAATAATATAATAATAATAATCTAAAACAATATAATATATTTTAATAATGATATAGTAATAATATTATATAATATGATATTTTAATAATGATATAATAATAATAATAATAATAATAGCTGAAAGCAGTAATTATTGGGGTTAAGCCTAATTTGTAGTGTTTGTATTAATAAAGGATTTATATAAAACACACATATTAACTTCTTTATATCGGAACACATCAGTAAATGTGTTTATTATATGACAATAAATCTGTAAATAAAGTATGTATGGATTTTTATAAATAAACAATGCTATTTATATTCCAGCTATAATTCTAGAATATTATATAAATATAAATATCTACCGCTAACTACGTCTAAATAAAACTTGTGTTAAATCTGTAATAATCAACAAATCACACGATGAGACTTTAACATCAATCTGGCAACACGGCTCATGTTCACGCTGGTCTGTACTGTATGTAATAAAATCAGCGGTCATCAACTGTGCTATAATTAAACTTATAATAATATTAATTATATCTTTACTATGTAGTAATTAAACTAAAACACAAACATAAATTATATTATATATGAGATGTGTTTATAGATGTGATTTAATAGTAATAATCAACTAATCACACGATGCAACCGCAACACCATGGTCCATTCACACACACACACACACACACACACGCGCGCGCGCGCACACACGGAAAAGAAAGTTAATAGAGATGTGTCGTATCGGTGTGCTCGTAACTCTATCAGCAACATTTATACAGAATTAATACTTTCATAAGTAATGAAGGTAAGTGCATTTATTTCTGTGTGTTTATAACTAACATAACTAGCTATTAGCATGTGACGTATGCGCTAAAGTTTAATCCATAATTTAAATACGCGTTATAACTAAACGGAATAACTTGTTAATTTGATCCTACCGTCTTCCTGGTTATTTGTTAATGTTTATAGCGTTGTAGAGAAAATGCATACTTTGTTTATACACTGAAACACTGCTGTTTAAGTTTAGTGCTGGATTAAGTTGCCGTGGTGACGCTGCGACGACATAGTGGCGTTTAATAGTGATGTGTCTTACATATTCAATAACTTTTGACTTGTTGGTCTCTCCACTGTGGAATTTGACCCCTAATAATAATAATAATAATAATAATAATAATAATAATAGTAATCTCTCTCAGCGTTATTATGGGAAGTTTGGCAGATGTGATGGAACTGAGAACACAGCTGGAGAACGCGCTGATATCCTACCATAACCTACACCAGAACAAGTGGAACATGGCCAAGAAATCGGTGTGTATTTTAATATGATATTACTTTGTGTGTGTGTGTGTGTGTGTGTGTGCATATTAATATTAATACGTATGAACCACACACAGGACACAGACTACATAAAATATCACACTGAACACACACACACCACAGAAACACACATTAAACACACAGGACCTAAATAACAGAGTGTGTTGTGGTCAGGATCAGGTGTGTGCCATCAGTGGTGTCATGTGACTTGCAGGGGCTTCTGGGTAGTGTAGTAGTAATGTTTTGTCTGTTACAGAAAGACGTGACCGTCTGGAGGAAACCTTCCGCAGAGTTCGGCGGCTTCCTGTGAGTTTCTCATTCGTTTACTCTAAAGTTAAATCCTGCCTGACTCCGCCCACTCCGGCGTGTGTTATTAGTAACTTTGTCTCTTAGACAATGCTCCTGTTATACACACAGGTATACACACACGTATACACACACACACACACACACACGTATACACACACACGTATACACACACACGTATACACACACATGTGAGCCGGTTCTCTGCAGGTATAAAGTTGAAGGTTTAGTGAAGGAGAAACCGCGCAGGATTGTAGATTACATTCGTCCGGGACCGTATCGCCTACAGTGGGACAGTCTGATGACCACCATGAACATTATACACACGCTGGATAACGTAAGAACACATCTACTCTCTCTCTCTCTCTCTCTCTCTCTCTCTCTCTCTCTCCGATGATAACTTAATAAGAACTGATGTGTTTCATTGTGTGCCTGCATGTGTTCTTGTGTGTGCGCGCGCCCGTGTGTGTGTGCGTGTGTGTATGTGCGATAGGCGTGCTGTGTGATGCGGTACACTACTGCCGGACAGATGTGGAACGTGGTGGCTCCTCGGGAGTTTGTAGATTTCTCGTACACGACGGAATATCAGCGCGGTTTACTGTCCTGCGGTGAGTCACAATAAACACCAGCTCACATCCGCTTTAACACTCTGTGTGTTTCCATAACAACGGCTCATTCACATGGACGTGGACACACACACACACACTCTGCTGACGGACAACACACACTCGTAAGTTTTGTTAAGTGAGAAGATTACGGAGGAGGTTACATTGACGTCTGTGTATTTGTGTGTGTGTGTGTGTGCCAGGTGTGAGTGTGGAGCGTGAGCAGCAGGAGCAGAGCGGTTGTGTCCGAGGGTTTAATCACCCGTGCGGTTGGTTCTGTGTTCCTGTCAGTGGGGGTGAAGCCGACGCCCCCTGCAGTCTGCTCAGTGGTTACATCCAAACAGACCTGAGGGGTAAAATCCCCCAGACTGCGGTGGACATCGCCATGGCAACCACCCTCATCACCTTCTACTCTGACCTCAGACGAGCACTCGCAACCTAGACCTGTCTCTCTCACACCACTACTCTCGCACGCTCTTAACCTCAGTCCTCATCTGTCTCTCTCTCTCTCTCTCTCTCTCTCTCTCTCTCTCTCTCTCTCTCTCTCACACACCACTACTCTCACACACTCTTAACCTCAGTCCTCATCTGTCTCTCTCTCTCTGTCTCTCTCCGTCTCTCTCCGTCTCTCTCCGTCTCTCTCTCTCTGTCTCTCTCCGTCTCTCTCTCTGTCTCACACCACTACTCTCGCACGCTCTTAACCTCAGTCATCATCTGTCTCTCTCTCTCTCTCTCTCTCTCTCTACTTAATGTTCCATGTACAGAGAACGCTTGTTATGAGCACATTATTATATATTTTTGTAAAAGATTACGTGTATATACTACATATATAGGTAGGTAAATAGATAGATGAGGTAGGCAGACAGACAGACAGACAACTGGTTTGCCCTCGTAGTGATGATTTTAGTTTGTTAGAGAAGATAAACTCGTTCATTTCCTCGTGTTATGAAGTTATGAAATATTTCTGGGGGTTTTTTTTTAAGGAAAAACAAGAAATAATTTAAAATATAATTTAACTTTTTAAGATTTTAAAGAGATCAGTCCCAGATTTATTTTATTGATATGATGATTAATACAGTATGATGATGTAGATTTATTTTACTGGTTTTTTTATTTTTATTTTTTTATTCTGAAATACAAACTGTGACTGTGTTATAATTACTCAGGACAAAATCATTCATTTCAGGACATTCATTTAGAACACAAGAAGTGCAATATTTAGCCGAGGTGCCAATACTTATGGCTTTTACACCTGAAACTCTTTGTAATGTCATGAGTCTTTTTTGTGTTTCTACGAATCTAAAGAAAAGTTATTTAATTATGTTATTAAAATCATTAAAACTCTATCTTCACTTTATTTTATTCACAGCAACATGTGTATAGGGTTAGGGTATAAATTAGGGTTAGGGTATAAATTAATATTTTTCTTTCTAAATTAAACGTTTAAATATGATGTCATGTTTTTTTAACCCTGTAGATGGGGCTAGTTATTATACATTAATAACCCTAACGCCCTTTTTATACAAGTTAATTAATTTGACTGTAATTGAAAGTAATTTGATCAAAACTACTTAATTCCAAAAATCCGTAAATATATTTAATAGCTTTAATTAAACTCTGAACCTAGCTGCCTTTAGTGCTGAGGCATTTTTTATTTCGTCCCACAAAGCCCCGCCTCCTCCGCTCGTCAGGCAGAAACGCACTCGCGCCATTGGTTGCATTAAGATGTCAGTCAAGTGACCGCAACCAATCGTGGCCTCCGGATCTTACAGTTTAATACGGATGGGAAATAAATACCGCGTTATGGATGGCGTTAAAGCACTGGCTAGCGCGAGTTAGCTCAGTAACAGTTGTAATTAGCTACATTACCTTTACAAAACCGACATTAAATCAACTGATATCGTAAAGGATTTAAGGAATATTAAGGAAAGTTACAGTCGTTAACATAGCCAGCTTCTTGTAAGTAAGTACGACTAAGTTACACGTTTTGATATATTGGTTAAGTAAATTACCTCAGTGATTAATATTTTACTTCACTTCTTAACACTGTACATGTTTACCTATACGTTAGTTAAGTAGTAATTAACTAGTAGTTAAAAAGCTTGTCATAATAGGACCTGTAGGTGAACAGGGTTGAAGACAAAATTGTTCCTCTGTGTTAGACAAGTGCACTAGTTAGGGAGTGAAAACAACGTCAGCTACACTAGAGCTAGTGGACTACGGAAGGCGAAATGCGCCATTTTGTATTTAACCCTCGTTTATGAGGTTTTAATCTAACGTAGTAAATCGATTAAAACGTTTATTATTATGCGATATTATCTTAAAAATGGAACAGTAAATCAATTTTAATGTTGATTTCTGCCATGTTTGTGAATAATACATTAGAGTTTAATATAAGTATATTACATTAGTACACTGAAAACAGTGAAAATCAATTCAATATAAATCCAGACATGTTGAGTTGGTGGATTATTTTTTATACAAAACAACGTTTTATACTTTATAATATATATAAAAATATGTTTTTATAACAAAAAGTTAGTAACAACTCTATAATAACTAAAATACACTTTGTCATCTGACATTTTAAGACTCGTGATGGCGAAAGGCTGCTATCTCCCTCAGTGGGCGGGGCTTACTCGCTTTCTAGCCTGTCAATCATGGTGGTAAAGTAGCCAATCATGGCCATCTGTGCGCTCTGTATGTAGAAGAGGGTAGAGCGCGTGAGCAACAAATGTCTTCTTTTGTTTTGTATTTAAAATGTATTAGTTTTATTTATCAAATAATTTGTCAGCAAGTATTACATCATCAGCTCTGTCACAGAGAGTAATTATTAATAACGAAAGTTCATATAAAATATCGTAATAGCTGCTGTGACGTCGTTTATCTTCATCCAGCAAAAATCCGTGAAGCTAGGTTTATGAACATTTATGTTATGAACATGTGTGTGTGTATGTGAGAGATAAGTCTGGCCCACTCTCTCTGTACACGCTCTGATAACTCTGTGTGTGTGTGTGTGTGTGTGTGTGTGTGTGTGTGTGTGATGTTGAATAAAATCTACTGCTTTTTTTTGTTACTAAAGAAGACGTGACTCGAGCAGGAACGAAAATAACATGAAATAAAGCTTTAAGCAGAAATTATCGGAGTCAAGCCCAATATGTAGCAAATTAAACATTTACATAAAACACACCAAGAAACTAATAATTCTGTCGCTTCGGATTCTTTGACTCATGTTGATTTATAATCAATAAATCTGAAGAGATCACGTTTATGATATTACACCAATATACACAAAACAAGAGGTTTATAATTAATCATAATTAATTATTATATTGTGCACTAACGCAGGGCAGATCATTTAAAACACACTTTATGTAACATCCGCCACGGCTGCCGCTTGCAGAGGGGCGTGGCCGGGACGGCACGAGGACATTAGGGCCTTGACAGCC
>JAOUQX010000017.1:4625468-4648360 GCA_028566295.1 Liobagrus marginatus
GTGAAATGTTTTTATTCCGCATATCCCAGCATATGAATTTGAACGCTGGGGTCAGAGCGCAGGGTCAGCCAGAATGAGCGGCGCCTCTGGAGTGACTGAGGCTAAGAGCCTTGCTCATGGACCCAATGATGGTATCTTGCCTGGTGCGAGGTTTGAACCCCGACCCTCTGATCACTGACCCAGAGCCTTACCATTGCGCCACCACCACCCAATATACTAGATTTAAAATATCATGAATGTAGATTTATTTATTGAAATACTTTCTATTTTCTCATTTTTATATACATTTTTATTGTCTCTTTCTTGTTGCTTCATCCTATTATAATCGACAGTGAAGAATATTCCCATTAATAACATCATTTTTGGACTTTAGTGGTTGAACTAAATACGGCCCATTATTAAAAGAGAGCAAAATCTACTGCAAATATTCAATAATTAGAAGATATGTAAAAAAAAACAAAAAAAAACGAAAAACGTCTTAAAAGTACTTTATGTGTTGGTTAACAGCCACTTCTGGTCTTTCTGTCTCTAGACAGAAGTCACCAAGTCCAAGTTGCTTGCTTTTGACTGGTTGTGATTTGAAGAGCGTTCAGATATTTCATTTGTATTGAAATGCCAGACATTTATTGAACGCCCACTTATCCCAAGTGAACTTCAGTCTAATTAAGTTTCAAGAACCACATCCATCAAGCTATTGAGGCAGTTAATTTGCCATTGCCTTCTGGATCTCTGCTCCCTTCCCAAGTGGCTGGAATTCGCACGGGTACCAACTCATCACCAACGCATCTCTTCCCCTGCTGGGTTGCAGCTGGTACGGGCATTCAAAAAGAATGTCCACTCCACATGCTATTAAACACGCTTCCACAAAAATCCTTTATTGTAAACGATTGCGAAAGAAAGTACTTTGGCCTCTTTGTCCGAGTCTGACTCAGAAACAAAAGGGATATTTCATTAAGGAGCTGCGATTATCTCAAAATCTTAAGAAATCAACTTGGACTCAAGGCATGAGGTTATTTTGTTCAATCGGGGCAAAACTAGAGTGGGGGAATTACAGGCAAAGTGTAAAGTATGGGTTCACTGCGTTTATATATAAAAAGCTCAGAAAAGGCCCTCTTCATTTTTTTAAGCTCATGTTTTAGTTTCTTTCGTCAAGACAAATAGGCTGATATCAAGGCCGATGCTTTTATGTTTCAGCTAAATTGTTCAATAGTTTATTTCCTGTTTAGTTTTGTTTGATAATGCACATATTAAAATTGGAGAAAAAATACAAATGTCATGTCAGGGTAAAAAACGTAATAACAATAATAACTTATTATTATCATATCTTAGAAAGATAGCTGGCAACAGAAAACACAAGCACAAAAATGATCTGAGCATTGAAAACATATAATGTAGAATAATATATACATATATGCTGTATTATATAATATAAGGGTGTGGTGCTGGCTCAATGGTAAGGCCTGGGTCAGTGATCAGAGTGTCGGTTCAGGTTCAAGCCTCGCACCAGGCAAGCTACCATCATTGGGTCCTTGAGCAAGGCCCTTAATCTCAGTTGCCCAGAGACCCAGGGGTGCCACACGTTCTGGCTGACCCTGTGCTCTGACCCCAGCCTTCAAATTCGTAAGCTAGGATATGCGGAATACAAACATTTCACTGCATGTATGTGCATGTGATAAATAAGATAGTAGCGAGTTTTCCACAAGCATATATCATGTATTTGTTTATTGCCCACATTTCCAGTACACGCAGCATTTCCACATTAAGCAAGAAAATCGCATCAAGGTTCAATTCAAATACACTAAACACTGCATGTGTGAAAGCACAATAAAATGAAAAGTATTCTGAAACCCTAAACTAATCCAAATGCAGCATCGGTGATTATCATATTATCTCATTCTTACACTTCTGTTTATAGCTTTCTGAGTCGTGTTGTTTCTTTACAATGGCTGGAGCCGTTTATCAGCTGTTGTCATTGGTGGAATAAACGATATGCCGATAATCAAGCACTTGCTGCATTGTTTCTGTCGTTTTATAGTCCACATATTAAATTTAACTCACATTACATTATGCATATTTATGAGAAGAAAAGTCGAGGAATGCATTTAGGCGTCTGCGTGGAAAAGGATTTAAAAGGAAATCTTATGCACCAACTGTGATTTAAATCAAAAAATGCTTTTGTTCATTTGATTACTGCTGAGTGTTCTCCAGAAATCTCCAAACATCGTAGCTAGAGTGAATAATTGGCCATTTTTTTTTTTTTTTTTTTTTTTACAAACTTTTACAGACTCAAGTGTTTCTATGAGTTTTTGGGGGAAATGTGTACATTATTTACCAATCAGCACTTAACCAACACAAAAGATGTTGCTCCTACATCTCAGATGGTACATCTGGATTGGCATTTGTCTGAGAATAACCTATAAAAAAAAAATAAAAAAAACAGAATGTAATTTATCTACATGTGCAAAACACTAATAATAATATTCTTAATAATCCTTAGTGTTGGAACGATACCAATGAGCTAATAAGGACCTGCATTTTAATTATAGTATACTGCATCTGTATGGCAATTAAAAACGAGGATATTAGCAGTAGGTAGTCGAAATGAAAAATTAGCTGTACCGTCTAATTGGCAATCAATTTGGTATTCTCATCCTGTGTACGGATGAAAACGACTAATTTCATCTCTTTTTCTGCCATTTTCACAGAGGTATCAGTGAGAACACATCTACATAATAATCAGCACAATTACTACTCTTTGTCTTATTAAGCAAGCGAGTCTGATGATTCTAAAACTTTTCACAATAAAACTTTGAATCCTACAGCTCATACAGTGTGTTTTGAAGTCGCAGTCCACACGGCGTCATTGTTCCATGTTCTTGAGATGAGATGAATGATTTTTTTTAATTACTCAAGCATGTGAGGCAGTGATAAAATCCAACAGGAACATAGCAGCATTTGTTTAAACCCCACTTTTGTCTTAATCAAACAATCGAGATCCCTCTGACGATGAATCATCTGAAATTTGAATAATTAGACGGAAAAAAAAAGACACCCTAAAACAACAAAACTTATTTGTTTGTTTTTCCTTCCTGTCGTTGGAGTTATGTCAGCTTTGCAAATAATTCTCACAGTGTTAGTATTCTTATATGCAATGCAGCTCTTCCAGGCATGCTAACAGGAGTTGGTTCACACCATCAGAACTTGCTCTCATTAGTACAATTATGCTTGTGTGCTTCAGCCAGCCCCCTTTTTTTTTTTGCTGTTCAGTCTCTCTTTTCTGCCAGCCTATGCACCATTCTATTTTGCTGCATTGAACCCCCCTCCCAGCCCCTCCACACTATTTGTCATGAAATCCCTCATTTGCTGGATCCCAAGGAAGGCAGATTATGCTTATTTTTCATTTGGACAGAGTGAGATGGAGCCAGGTGTTTGGCAGCAGCAGAGTGTTCAGGTGTAACCGGTTGGGCGATGGGACCTGACGAGCCAAGCCCGATGAAAGATGAGGCGTAGAAGATTTCAGGGAGTGGGACACCCCACTGCCCGCTCCCTCAAGAGCACCACCCGCCGATTAGGGAGAAAGCGAGATAGAAGATAAAACTTTCCGAGCTAATCTGCATCATACCGTGATCACTTGCTGCTGCCTTAATTAGCTTGTTTCAGCCTTAATGAAAGTGCAAGGCTTGCAGACAACAATATGGCAGCTTCTCGTTGTGCTAAACTCATCATGATTGCTTCGGAACGTTCAGAATCCAAAGGTGAAAGTGTGAAAAGTTTCCCCCCCCCCCTCCAATGTCTACAAGCCTTTGTAGTCATCCGAGCTGTACTTAATTGGCTGGTGAAATTTCAATGACCTTTACACACCTTATTCTGAACTGCCGAAGGTCAAAAACTATACATCTTACAGATTGTATAACGGCTTGATCTTGCTAGATTTATTCCACAGGCTGCCGTTTGCTTTGAATTCTCAGAAGATGCTTTATACTGCGCATATGCAATCAGCAAAACTGACTAATCGTAAGACAGGCAGAATTCACTCAAAGGAAAAAGTTGTTTCAAAGCTGACATCAAAGCGAGGAGAAACCGCTGGAGCACGATCTACAAACAGACTCACTATATCTCTATATCGACTCACCTCTATCAAGGTATGGAAGTTGAAACTGTGTTAATACTAAATCGTTACAAGCAGTAACACACACACATGCACAAATTGCACAGATTGTATACGTACACTGTATATTTATAGTATTTATATTATATTATTAGTATATTATATTATTATTACTATTATTACTATTATTATTATATTATTGTCACATACACATTGCATATAAATGTACATTTGTAATTTGTAATTATTGTACTTATTGTAAATATTATTTATCTGCAACCAACCCCTTCTACACTTTCTTTCTCTCCCTCACCCCTCACTTTCTTTCTCTCCCTCACCCCTATTTACAGCGAAATTTTGGTCAGTCTTCAAAGCATTTCACTGTATGTTGTACTATGTATGATGTACATGTGACAAATAAACTTTGAACTTTGAACTTTAACCCTAAAGCAACAACATATGACAGAACACTACTGAAGTTAATATTTACAATAAAAGTACAGCTTTGCAGAAAACCGGATGTAGATTTATAGTCCTAATGAGCAAACTAGAGGCCTTAGCACACTAAAGGTTTGTGCTACAGCATGGGTTGACTTAGTGGTTAGTACATCTGCCTCGTTCCTCTGGGGTTCAGGTTCAGTCCCAGGCACTTCCATATGTATGTGTGGAGTTTGGATGCTCTTGTAATTTGGGTAGGCTGGTAGTCTGACTGGCATCTCTAAAATATTCCATTGTTCCTTGTAATAGGTTAGCGCCCCATCCTGCCATATTCCCTGAATCCCCTGGGATAGATTACAAGCTCCATGCAACCCTGTGCAGAATAAGCAGGACTGTAAATGAATGATTGGATGATTTTTTTTTTGTGTGTGTGTGAAAAACTTGGTGAATGAACACAAATGATTAAAATGAAACTATTCAGTACTTAATGAACTTTAATTAGTAATGCTTATTAAAGCTTAACTTTACATGATGTCAATGCAATTACGTTAAAAAGGAGCCATGTTGGTATATTTTAGATACAGTGTAGAAGTATTCGGACCCCATGACCATCGCATCCATATGTGTTATTGTACATCCTATTCCAGCTTCACTATAATAACCTCCACACTCTTGGAAATGCGTTCCACTAGATTTTGGGCATGGCTTTAAAAATGTTTTTAATCAGCCACAACAGTGTTAGTGAGATCAGACACTAATATCAGGTGATTATTTCCGGGGTGCAGTTGGTGAGATCCTAGGTCTCATCTGTAAACTAATCAAATGGCCAAAATGCTGCAATCACTTGTGAGAATTATCCCAAACGTTTCTTCATTCATTCAATTATTGTCTAGCACTTATCCTGTTTAGGGTCACGGCAGCGCTGGAGTCTATCCCAGCTAACTTAGGGTGTGAGACTGGGTACGCACTGAACAATCACCGGTTAATCGCAGGACTAACACTTAGAGACAACCATTCACACACACATTCACTCCTATGGACAATTTAGAGTAGCCAATTCACCAATCACATGTCTTTGGAGGAGGGAGGACTATCCCAAACATGTAATAGCAAAATTACACCACGGAATTAGCATGTTCTTAGTTTAATTGGCGTTACAACAACAGATAGTTAATCATGTAGATTCCAGACAGTGTAATTACTTTTGAACACGAAGGATTTACTGGTGTATGAGGGTGTACATGTGGTGATGTTATCATTACTACTGCAAATACTGTACAATAACATAATCTAAAACATATATGTATGAATTATGGATATAGTTCTATATTTAATTTATATTTTTACCTCATGGAGCAAGTTATAATGTAAAATGTTGATTTCAAATCATTAAATTATACCAAATGTTGTGGCTATTTATTAAGTATTGTAAAAAGAATACAAACTAGGATTTCAAACCCTTTTGTCTATTTGAACGCAGCCTCTCTCTCTTTGTGCACAGGGGCATTGTCATGCTGTAACAGGTTTGGTCTTTTAGTTATAATAAAGCAACAATGCTAATGCTACAACATACAAAGACATTTTAAACAACTGTGTGCTTTCAACTTTGTGTCTAACAGTTCGGGAAAGACACACTTACGTATGCGGATGTACTGTTATGGAGTCCATTTTAAGTCATGCATTTTTTATCCATAATACACACATACTGTATCGAGAGTGCACGTTACAATTTTCTAATAACATTTACCCATTTATGTAGTTCCATATTTTAAAAAGGGGATGGGGACCCACATAGGTCTGTAAAGCAGAACAAAGTCTTTGCATGATGGTATACATTATTTATTTATTTATTAAGTAGGTGTGTTATTTGTGGCAACCTGCATCTAATGGCAACTTTTTGCAGTGGTGCATACAAGAGAAAGAATACCTAATCACGGATACAAAGAATTAGCTAGAATGTTACTGTACACAAAAAAATAATGTGCTAAATATTTATAGCATAGACATATACTCTGAATATGTTCAGTTTACAGTTCGTATATTTGAGAGAGGGAGATGTAGGAATAAGAAGAGCTAATGATATACAGTATAATAGCATCATGTAAAAGGGGTGAAGGAAAGCTGAGTCTTTATTAATACCATAAAAGCAGCAATCTTTGATGTACTGGTTGATTTGAAGATAATATCTAGGCTACGTCCTCTGGCTTTGGCAGGTCGTTTTTTTCAGGCTAAATCAGCATAACTATATTTGGCTATGCCGCAGAGTACGACTGAAATAGGGAATATATATCTAATGACTAAGTTTCACAGCACTAATTGGACAGTCTTATTCCCCTTTTCCTACAGAACGTCTGCGTCATTACTCCTAGGAGGATCGCTCTGTGTGTGTGTGTGTGTGTGTGTGTGTTTGCGTGTGCTCCGAATGCTTGCTCAAGCAGTAAATTACCAATTGGACGTATCTTGATTAAAAGAAGTGTAATATATGTAAGTTAAATGATATGAAGATTGGTGCTGACAGCTTTCAGAAATGAGAATGTCTCAGCTGATTCCCAGAACTATGGCTTTGTTCCTGCAGGAAATGAAGGTGTAACTGGGACCCAGGACATTTAGCCTCCCTGCCAGCAGAGGTCATGCTGTATTCTAGTGTGACTCCTAGTTTTACTCTTCTTCTGCACATTCTGGTTCGATGCTATACGAGCAGCATATGAACAGTACGATACGAACAGTATATCAGTATATCATGGGTATTGTTTCAGTGACACATAATGCATAAGATGCATAATGTGTTTGTGTAAGATTTGGGCTTTGTTTACTGTATTTGCTTGGATTTACCTTGACACTTTGACCCTTGCTTGGATTCTTGGCTTTGTTTATTGGGTAATCATTGGTACTTAATTATTATTATTATTTTATTATTGCAATTTTTTGCCCCTTAATTGTTGAGTGTTTGCGATGTTGGTTTGAATGAATGTTGGGTAGAAGTTTTGAACTGATATTAGTTAGGTTTTAGTGTTAATTTGCTTTAAGTATTTTTAAAAAACTATTTGGATTTTTAAAGTTTTTGACAAAAAAATTGCCATTCCATTCTACTTATAATGCAAATCATCAGTATAATTATGCACATGAATTGTTGTAACTTGGGTTCAGCTGCTTGTGCCAACGCAACAAACGTAACACACAGGATACTATTGCCACATTAATTAACACAATTAAACCTAACTGGTAAAAGAGAAATACTTATGCCGACCTAAAACACTATAAGGTGTAAAATGGCAAATTGTAAAACCCTGATTGTCAACTGCTATAGGGAGACGTTACTTTCGTGAAGTTGGACATGACAAATAAATTCACTGCTGGATATGGACTCGGATTTTGGCCTCATAAAATCAGTTAATGTGATTTGTGATACTGTATCACAGTTTTTACGGACTAATGTTGGCTATCTAAAAACACACTTTATTTTTTACATTAAGCAAATGCATACAAGGTTACGTGACCAAGCAATGTCTTTCGAGAACAATAATTTAACTATCATGATTTAAAACGTATATAACATATATTACATTACATTAGTTTTATAGATGCACTCCTGGGTGATGGATGGCATTTAGGGAAATGGGAAAAAGTATATTTTAAGTATTTTCTGAACGAAATACTGCTTTAAACCATTCAACTTTAATATATAAAAAGGGATTGTTGTAGTCTTGAAGGGAAATTTTTTTTACTGTATTCTTATAGACAGAATAAAGAAAAACAGCTTCAGGTTCTGTCTTTCTTGTTAGCTGGTTTGTTTTTATGGTATAAAAACAGCATTTGTGCATTGACATGTCAATCAAACTTGATTGCTATTTATATCTACACAAAAAGATCCAGTTTGTGAGAAATTCTTAGTTATTATTGCTAGAATCACCCAATGCCTTACAGCATGTAATTATCATACGGCTCATACAGCAGTCGCCTTAATAAAACATGTTTAAGTGAAACTGAATTCTCTCCTAGTGCAAACGCCAAACCTCTAAATGACAATTTAAGGTCAAGCTAGAGCTTAGTTTACCAGATTTATACAAGAGTAAAATGAAATATGAGGAAAACACAACTAATGTGCTGTCAAGCTTTAATTAATTAACAGCCGACTAAACCCCACCTCAGGAGAGCCAAGCTGGATACCTTATGTAATTTCTGGGTGATCATACTCGCTTAAGAACCCAGAAAAGTTGTCAACACACGCACGCACGCACGCACGCACGCACGCACGCACACACGCACGCACGCACGCACGCACGCACGCACACACACACACACACACACACACACACAGACACGCACACAGACACACACCCACACAGACACGCACACAGGCACACACACACACGCACGCACACAGACACACACCCACACAGACACGCACACAGGCACACACACACGCACGTATGCACACACAGACACACATACACACACACACACAGGCACACACACACACAGACACGCACGCACGCACACACACACTGTGTTTTGTGTGTGTGTTTCTGTGTGTGTTTTGTGTGTGCGTGTCTGTGTGTGTGTGTGTGTGTGTGCGTATGTGTGCGTGCGTGTGTGTCTGTGTTTTTGTGTGCGTGTGTATGTGTGTGTGTATATTTGAGATCAAAGTCCAATGGTGTGGTGCATCATCCGGTTCATGATGAGTCATCACACACCCGCGCTAAAGTCGCTAACATTAATAAAGCACTGTGCTTTAGAAATGTGGGCGGAGTCACATCGCCTGTGGGTGTGTCTACAACATGATTGGCAGAATGGACGGAGATTCTGTTCAAACATGCTACAGAGTTAACTCCTGGAACAGGAACACACTGTTATGCTAATTAGAGTTAGCATAATGCATTTACACACACACACACACACACAAGTAACAAGCTGAAGTTAGGGTGTACCTGTGTATCCAGCATCATCATCATCATCACCAGCACCATCCAGATCTCATATCTTCCTCTTCCTCGTCAGTTCCCGCCGTCTCGTAGAGTTTTAATCCGCCGTGTCTTCCAGCCGCTCTAGGGAACGCACACACTCCGGAGTGTATCTAGAGGTCATCAGAGGTCATCCATGACACACACCCATCACAGTGAGTGTCTGTTTTTTTTCTTTAACCCTGAGGACTGCTAAATCTGTGTGTCGGAAGAAGCACCGAGTTCCAGCTGCACTGGATTCTGGGAAAGTGATCAGGTTTGTGTGCTGACCATCAGAGAGCTTCTGTAGAGGAGGAACCCTGAACCCTCAGCTGATCCCTTCTGTGCTTTTTCGAGTGAATAAACGATAACGGTGTCAGAAAGTGTGCGCTGGTGTTCTGCTGCTCAATAAACAAACATTAAGGGCTCCATTTAACTCCACACACGTCTGGGTTTCCCTTTGAAGCACACACACACACACACACACACACACTTTTTCACAGCAGCTTCTTCTCGATCGATTATGGACCTCAGACCCTACACACAGCTTCAGGTCGTTCCCTTTTTCCACGATTTAAACATTTACCATCAATCAGATACAAACAAGTCCAATATCTCCTTAACGACGTTCCTCTCGGAGTGTACGACTGATGATCCGTGCACACTACTTTATGTACACTACATGATGCACACTAGATGATGCACACTAGATGGCCTACACTAGATGATGTACACTAGACAATGGACACTAAATGACTAACCCTAACCCTAACCCTTACTAGATGATGTACACTAGATGATGCACACTACATGGCGCACACTAAATGATGCACCCTAGATGATTCACTCTAAATGATGCACACTAGATGATGTACACTAAATTATGCACACTAGATGGTGTACACTAAATCATGTGCACTAAATGATGAACACTTGATGTACACTAGATGACTCACTCTAAATGATGCACACTGGATGGTGTACACTAGACAATGCACACTAGATGGTGCACACTAGATGATGCACACTAGGCCACTTCATAAAGTCTGCAACAATGCCCGGACCTACGCTCAAAATGACAGTCCCGGTTTAAACGGGGGCGCGTGCGGATTTATTACAAGCAGGTCAGCGCGCGGGTCACGTGCGCCAGCACATAGTGATGAGAATGAAGATGAGGATAAAGATGAAGGAGATGCAGAAGCTTCATCATGTCTGAATCATCTTTCCCTCTTTTTCTCCAAATCAACATCAACAGCAGAACATCCCGAAAACTCATCCCATGTTTAAAGCACGGCGCGCGCGTTGCTCCATATTTTCTCCGTCTTCCACATTTTGCTGTAATTCCGTCTTCTTCTTCATCATCTTCATCATCATCTTCATCATCGTCTTCTTCATTTTCTTCTTTTTTTTTTTGCTCCTCTGACAAAATGGACGGCCTCTGCTTTTTTCTTATCTCTCGAGCTCAGTCCGATTCCACTCCCTGTTCTTTTTTTCGCGCGCCATTCTCACATCCCTTCCCAAACACACACACACACACACACACACACACACACACAGAGATGATAAATGCGAGAGAAAGCGCGTGCGGGCAGGTGAAAGCCGCCGCTTTTCTTTAACGCGGTGATTTAAATAAAACGCACCCAGTTCAACGGGCTCGAGCTGCACGCTGTATGCGGGATAGAGTGGGAAAAAATCAGCACGCTCGCGCACGGTTAATACTTACATCCGATTGGACACCTGATTTTAGATCGTAAAGAACTATTAAAATGCAAATAAGGCGCGTGGTAAACGCTGTGAAGCAGAATAGTAAAGCGGACTTCATTTGCATCCTAAAACCTGATTGGACGTCCCGCATACTACCTATAAATAAACATCTACATCCAAAGTCAATCACAAACTTTGTGTTTTATTAATATTTATGATTTCTTTTTATTATTGTGTTAACAGTAGCACCGTGTCAGTAAACTAATTCTTTTATATGTTTGTCTTTTTTATTTATTTTAACCCTAAAACATAAATTAAAGCCATAAATAAAAGGTAATGATGACGGGCATAAACGGTACATCAAATGTTTTTGTGTTTATTAAAAAGGTTCTAAATGATTTGATCGCATCAAATGAGAAGCGCTTAAGATAATAATATACACATTTATAAACGCAATATAAACACAATAATAACAGTTTCATTATTTTAGTTTTAAATATGCAACAAAATGTCATCTATAAACATGTAAATAGAAAATAATAAAAGATTACCGTGAGTTTTACTAAAAATGATTTTTTAATAAAGATAAAGAAATATAAGTGCCGGATTAAATGAAAGATTTCTTTAATATAAGGTGAAGGAAATTGATTCTGATCCGTTTGATCCAGCATAACGCATCCGGCACGGAGCCGCTCGTCATCACTGATTCACAAACGAATCGATTCTTTTTTTAAGTGAGTCAAAAGATCGACTGATTCGCAGATGAACATATGATTCTTTTTTTCCTGAAGGTATTTTACTCATATTAATAACTCATTATAATAATGATTCATATTCCGGCTCTTTTTAATGAATCGGATCATTTGAATCATGTCAGCATGAGTCGACTCTTCAGGCTCTCTTAACTGCGTCACTGAACTGGATTAAGTTTGCTAGACTGAGTCAGATCTGTTGTTATGTTGTGTGTGATACACACACTCTTATGCACCGCTCATACGAGTTGTTTCCTGTAGACAACCATGCTCAGATCCAGAAGACGTGTGTGTGTCTGTGTGTGTGTGCAACATGCTGATGTGTTGACCCTTGTCCCCATACTTGGAGTTCGGGGATTTTGTTCTTGCTATGCGTGTGCCTGTGTGTGTGTGTTTGGAAACACTCGACCCAGCACCATGTGGAAGTAATCTAACAGATAACAGAGTTATGCAACAGGTATAAAGAAAGAGAGAGAGAGAGAGAAAGAGAGAGAGAGCGAGGGCAAGAAAGAGAGAGAGAGGGGGGGGGGGATTTTAAAGGTAAATTAAGAATTATGGGGTAGAAGTAAAAAGTAAAAGATCAAAGTAGATGAGAGAGACAAAGCGAGTGTGTAAAAGTGAGACTAAACATTTAAACATTTAAACTAAAGTAAATTCTAACATTTCAAAACAAACAGTTCCAATATTTTGTTGATATTTTATTAGTTAAATATTTAATTCCATTTTTGCTGTTTTTTACCCAAAAGTTGCGGAATTTGATGAAAAATCTGCGTTTATTCCCTTAAACTAGACTCATACTGATTTTGTACATAGAATAAATGGTGTAATTAAAGCTACCAGAGCTAGCCCCCTTTACATCAACCCTAACCAATCAGAGGTGAGATCAGGCTTTAACATCAGTTTACATGGATTAATATAAAAGACAGATAATACATTTTTGAATGAAGTCGAGTCTGGAGCCGGTCTTCCAAAAACAACACTTTAGTGTTAAAATCGTCCAAAAGCCACAGAACATCTGGAGGAACTCGTTCATCAAATCAAACATCTGTTTCCGTGGGAACAGTTAATCAACCGGTCTGAAAGTGACATTGTGGCTGGTTTGAGGAGAAGCATGCGTCAGATTGAGATTATAAACACTGTTTACAAAAACAAACAAACCGCTGTGTGTGTGTGTGTGTGCGCGTGACGTAAAAGTCAGGCTGGACACACACCTGTGTGTATCGCCATCACACACGTCACGTTGTTTTCAGTTCTGTTTCAGGGAAGAAAGAAAGAAAAGGTGTAAACGTGCGCATGCTAACACAACACCGGGATTAGCACTGATCACACAACAATGTGTATCTGGGTCTGATCCCGAGGCCACGCCTCCTTCACTGAAACTGAACACTCATGTAGGCCACGCCCCTTTTACACATTACACACGCACACACACAGGAGTAAACATAAGAAGCAGGATTAGACACTAACATATGGAGAGAGTATTTACATGCTGTATAGAAATGTGGTAATAACTAATCAATAATCAATAATCAGTTCCACACGGAGAGCCGCTCGCTCGGTGTCGGTTCTATCGCAGCACATCCAAACGGGTTTTATTCCTTTTACACAACGCAATCAGGACACAAACTACTTCCTGTTCTTAGATTTACTCCGGAAGGCAATTCTTTAAAATTCCCTAAACATTAAAAGAAAACATTTGAATCTGTTTATTATAAGCGTGCTGTGTGCACACGTCCCTTTAACGGGCGGTTACTATAGAAACCATAATGTATCCGCAGACAAGCTTCGATATAATTTACTCTGCGCTGCTGTTAAAGAGAGCACAACACTGCATATATCTATTTATTTATTCTTTATTATTGCCTTATAGCGTCGACGCTAACCGCGTGCTAACAGCGTAACCATGGCAACAATGCGATACCGCGTGCTAACAGAGTAACCATGGCAACAATGCGATAGCGGTTGCTATGCTTGGTAACAGCGTAACCATGGCAACAACACGATACCGCGTGCTAACAGCATAACCATGGCAACAATGCAATAGCGGTTGCTACGCTTGCTAACAGCATAACCATGGCAACAATGCGATACCGCATGCTAACAGAGTAATCATGGCAACAATGTGATACCGCATGCTAACAGAGTAACCATGGCAACAATGTGATAGCGGTTGCTACGCTTGCTAACAGCATAACCATGGCAACAATGCGATACCGCGTGCTAACAGCGTAACCATGGAAACAATGCCATAGCGGTTGCTACGCTTGCTAACAGCGTAACCATGGCAACAATCGTTTCGGCATGTCGAGACGAGTGTATAAACGATGATCGGCGTCTGCTTAGTGTAGAGTTAAAGTTCGCTCGCGTACAGCTGCTGCTAACTTCGTTTAAACCCCACGTCACAAACACATTCAAAACTAATCAAATAAAAACGTTTATAAAATAAAATATTAAAAACAAAAACAAACACTGAGAACCTTCACTTCGATCGCCAATTTGTAGAGTGCTTTGGAAATCCATTTCACGTGTTCAGTGCAATCGAAAGCTGCGCGCACACACATACACACACACACACACACGCACAGTCGGACTATGAGAGAACCTCTGCGCCGACGCGTATGCTTTTCTCCCGTAATTTCCCATAATGCAACAGCAGATAGAGGACATCCTTCCCAGGATGCATCGGGGCACCGCGCTGGTTGTCATGGTTACCGGCTGCCGTGGTTTCTCTGGACGACGAGCGCGAGAGAGCTACGAGCCGACCTGCAGCTCCTTAGCCTTGGTGAGGATGGTGTGGACATCTGAAATGGGGTAATCCTAAAACACACGTTACCCATGATTCACTGGGGCTGTGCTTTTACAGCGCTGTGTGTGTGTGCGCGTGTGTGTGTGTGTGTATACACACTTTACCTGGAGTAATCTCATGTTTGATGTAAAATCTCCTGTCAGCAACTGATCACGAATTAAACTGAAATAAACAACAAGAAAATGTGTTAGCGTGGGGGAGACGCACACACACACACACACAGATATAGAAAGAGAGAGAGAGAGAGAGAGAGAGAGAGAGAGAGAGAGAGTGGGGTGTTACGTGAGCATGGCGCAGCAGACGAGGATGAGGAAGTGGAATCGATCCTGATCTGAGAAAAGTGAATCCCAAATCCGAATCACATCCGGTAACAGAAACTCCTGCGACAGCAGCAACGTCAACCAGCGGAACGTAAAATACTGCGGCTTTATGTTCTGTTCCTGCTGAGGGGACGGGAGTTTGGGGGACGGGCCACAACACACAGACAGAGAGAGAGAGAAAAAACAGCCCTTATCACACACTGCAGTGCATTATGGGTAACTGTAAAACGTCTAACAAACATTCGGACAACACTTCAGGAATGCGTAGGAAGCATTCATATAGGAAAGCATTAATCCGATTAAGTAGGATACAGGAAGTGAACAGGAAGTAGTTTTAGCGCTTACCAGTTTCCTGAAGAGCTCCAGGTCCTTGTCCTTGAGCATGGAGAAGACGCTCTCCATCTTGTACGTGATGCCACACTGCGAGTCGTCCAGACTCTTAATGAAGTTATCGCGGTTCTCCGACATCAGATTAGTGAAACAGAAGAAGGTGTCGGCTTCGGCGTGCGCTAACGGACGACAGGAAAAAGGAGGAGAGAGAGAGAAACCACAGATTACTCATCATCATGTAGTGATGCCATGTTTCCTGCAGGTGGCGGCAGCAGCAGCGTTACACACACACACACATTCACTGACAAAGGCTTCAGCAGCCATGTTTCTTGTTGTTGTTGTTTACCTTTCCACGGTGTGTTGGGGTCAGTAGCGAAGGTGTAGTAAATGGGCCCGACGATCTCGTTCATGCCCTGGACGTAGGCAATGCCCGGGTTCAGCTTGGCGTAGATGAACAGGATTCGCTCCACCACCTCCCAGTGCGCCTCGCAGCCGTTCGGCAAAACCTCGTACTCGTTAGATGGGTACAGGTTCAGCGCCTTGCCCGGGGAACTCACCTAGGGGTCAAGGGTCAAAGTGAAGGGACAGATAAACAAAGTTCATTATTAACAGTTTGAACTGTAGTCTTTTTAACAGTCCAGAAAGGTCATGTGACCATCTGTTTGTGGTTGATGTCCACCTCCTGAGGAAATAAGCTCTCCGTTAGTTGCTGAGGAAACACACCGCTGGTCCATCACACACACACACACACACACACACACACAAACACACACCTGGTGGACTCACCTTTGTTTGAGCATCTGAGCTCTGATCAAAACAAACAGGTCACACATAAATTCAAATATTTAATGAGAACCAAACACACCTTTAAGTACACACACACACACTCACGTTAGTAACGCCGCTGCGGTTGCGGTTGACTGTCTGAGCTTTAAGTGTAGTTTGTTCCACGCGTTTGCGCAGAGTTTCATATTCGTTCTGCGAGTCGAGGATTAACTGGCAGGGAAACTCTGTGGGTCTCTGGAAGAACGCCATGTCGGGATATAAACGCCTGGAATACACACACACACACACACACACACACACACACACACACACACACACACCATCCCTTAAATGAGAGAAAGAAACCTTTATTCACTCTCTAATAAATCAGGCCTCCTATGAAAGTGGGCGTGGCCGCTTCCTTTCACGCTCAGTAAAAGGGGCGTGGCTAGAGGTTAGCATTCGAAGCGCTGTGCCGTACCTGACGTCTTTATCGATCTGTAGCAGAACCTCGTTATCTTTGAAGTAATTGTTCCATCGGCTCTCTGGGTTCGGGTTTAACGGCTGCGGGGGAAAAATAAAGATCAGAATTCCGACATTAAAAAGTGTCGGATTAAAACGTGGAGACACCAAAATTCCAAACCAACACACACATGATCCTCCATCGTCACGTCCTCTCGGCACAAACCCAGATTCGCTTTAGCGATACCCGGCTGGATGATCATCTCCTTCAGAAACTGGGAATAAACCGCCCTAAACACACACACACACACTTGTTTAGCTATGTTAGTGAGGACATTCCATGTGTGCTGGTTTTTATAGAGTACAAACTGTACATTCTATCCTCTTACCGCTACTCATAAACCTACACACACACACACACACACACACACACACACACACCTACCCCTAAACCTACACATCACACACAACATGCCCTAATACCAGTGTAATACACACGTTATTCCTGTCTGTATGATCCGTAGAAGTGTTTATATTTAATTAAAATGTTAGATTTGTAAAGATTTTTTCCTTTATTACACTTTTACTGTGGACCTTGCTCAGAGAACGTGTGTGTGTGTGTGTGTAAAAAAACAAAGAGTGCGTGTGTGTGTTACCTCTGCTTTTTCAGGAATGAGTCCCATAACGCCTGGTCCAAGGGCAAGTAGTTCAACAGGATCTGAAAACAAACAAACAAACAAACAAACAAACAAATACATAAACAGAGTGACTGTGTATAACTTCTGTGGACCACAGCGCAGGTTTATATCACAATAAACTTATAATTATTCAGATTACAACAGATTAAAGATAAGTTTTTATTTGTATAACATGTCTAGAAGGAGGTGAAGCTCCAACACTGTGCTTTTAACTTGAACTGATTCTTTAATTAACGTAAGTTACGGAACACCTCACCTTCCAGCACAGAGACCGAATACCGCCGTCAAACGGAATCCCTGAGGAACAGCCATAAGCAGAGATGGACAAAGAGAGAGGAAAGGAGAAGCTAGATTATCATCATCACCACCACCATCATCATCATCATCGCTATTAGTAGTATTAGTAGTATGAGAGCTGGTGTTTAAAATGAGACGTTACCGCTGAAGCAAAGCTCGCGGACTGTCTTCATGTCGATCGTCTCATCACTAAGCGCCGCCTTAAACTCCTGAATCCTTTATAAACAAAATAAACACTCACGCTAAACACTCACGCTAAACACTCGCATTAAACTCTCACGCTAAACAAACATGCTAAACACTCACGCTAAACACATGCGCTTAAACACTCACGCTAAACTCACGCTAAACACTCACATTAAACACACGCGCTTAAACACTCACGCTAAACTCACGCTAAACACTCACGCTAAACACACACGCTAAACACACACGCTAAACACACACAGTAAACACTCAGGCTAAACACACACAGTAAACACACACATTAAATCAACACTCGTGCCTAACACTTACACAGTACACACTTTTAATTTAAGTCTGTAAACAGGTTTGTGTTCATTGTACTGATGTGTACTGGAAAAGGTTCAAGAGAGCTGTGTGCAAAAATTTGCACCCCCACAAAACATACGTAAGAGATATTAGATTAGATATTAGATATAGATTTGATTTGATTTTTTACAGCTGATGAAGCGGCGAGATCCTTTTATTAAAAGCGTGACGACGCAGCGGGAAAGACGAGACGAGACGAGACGATGTTTAACTACAGTCACACAACGTTCAGGATCCTGAGGTTAAAGTCTAACTACATGTACGAGACGTTTAACTGCTGACCGCCAGATTTAACTATCCACTTCTTCCTCAAATCAGCACTTCCTCAAATTTGTAACCGGAAACTGATTTTATACGTTATATATCAAATAAAAATTAAAAGTCAACACTTTAATTAAGCGCAGAGACTCTGCGTGTTCATTCGGTTTAAAGTACTGATGAACTTTTAATTGTGTAACTGATTACGTGTGTGTGTGTGTAATCAGATGATGGAATTTCACTCTCAGGACCGTAAATCAGGAATGTGTTTCCATCTTTCTGATAATTAAGATGTTTTAATTTGAATAAAAACTTTCAGGTTAATTTTTGAATGAAACTAAATTATGTTTTAAATTATTCCAGAATATTCTTCATTCTAAATACAGTAAAGCAGAAATTCATACATTTATTATTGTAATTATTATTCTTTTATGACAACCCGTTATCTAAAACTTTAACCTTTATTTTTTAAGCTTCTGTAACTAAATTTTTTAATAAACATAAACAATGACTCAGGAATATTAGGGGAGAAAAAGCGCCAATTGCAAGTCACGTGACGTGTAATCGATTAAACGCTAAAACAAACATGTAAGCGAGTTTCTAAACAAATTAAAGATGTTAACCAAATAAATAAAACATTTAAAATATTGAGGATTAAATTAAATGTTTAACGTTATCGTTCTGCTCGGCTGCTAAGCTAATACAAGCTAACACAAGCTAATAAATTAATGACTTTAAAACCCACACAAACCACACACACATTTAATGCCAGTTAAAAGAATAAAAACGCGTTTGGACGCAGGACAGAGTTTTATTTCTCACCTGTGTTTGTAGGAACTCGACATTTTTAAGAGTAAAAACACAAACTGAGTCCGGAGAAATGAAAGGGAGGGAGGTGTCGCAAGAAAAACACTCCGACTGGGAAACAAACAACGGCACTTTGAATAATCCATTTTTCTTTTTAACACTTTAAAGCTTACACAATTATTTCACCCTAAACATGTTTTTCTCCGTACTTAGTCCTACGGAAACTCGGACTTTTCAATAGTTAGCCAGAGTAACAAATTACGTATTGTGTTTGCGATAGGATGGGGGTCACAATAAATAAAACCCGACTAGAAACATTCTATATTTTTAGCATCGGTTGTAACGAAAAATCCAATAACTACAAATCTGTCACACACACACACACACACACACACACACACACAAACAAATTCTAAGAGTTTTTACCACTTTAAGCAAAATGATTCGTGTTTTATTTGCCCAGTAGTTTAAATTATTTAAAGCTGTTAGTCCAAACATTTCACTTTCCTGGAACGAAAAAGTAGTAAACCGAGAGTTAAATCTCCCTAAAGCGTTTCCTCGCCGCCAGGTTAGATATTTGTGTAAATTATTAATGATGAAATGAAACTTTGTAAAGTCCCGACACTTTCCCTTCAGCTGGATCATGAAACTGTTCATCACTGCGCCATCTGGTGGTCAAACAGATAAACAGCAAACTTTGCGTTCCAGAGTTTATTTTATTAATAAAAACATAACGACAATGAAAATATCCTGTTTGTACGTGTCAGTGTTTATGTATTTACATAATGTACGAAATGATGATAAATGACTCTATAAATGGATATAAATATTAATATAAATGAATTAATAAACGAATTTATAATCTTATACTGTAACAGTTTTGTGAATGAATCTGTTTTGATCGCCACTTACAGCCTGATTCATACACACCTGTACATACACACTTTTATTATCGTAAAGAGTTTAAAAAAGTCTAATACACTCTGAGACGACACTCAGACGCAGCTAAACTAAACTGGTTCTACATTAAAACTCGAAACTCACTGTTTAAATTCCGCAGCAAAACAAACGACAATATGAAGTGAACCTGAATGGAACTTTATCTCTGACACCGGAAACATATGACGCAATATCACCGGAAGTTGAACGTTGTTTTGTTGACATCAGGACGAGCGACGTTAAAGAGAAAGGAAAACACACCGCTAATGAGCAATAATTATTTAGCGAAGTGAATTATTACAAGATACATTTCCGTGGACGAACTAAAAGTTCAAGTCGGATTCTGGTAAATGTTCCACTTTTCTATCGGTGTCATAACCGCAGGAAGAAACCCGAGCGGTATTTAGTTTGTTTAAGCTAACATGCTAACCGTATACGAAGCGTAGTTTTGCGAGCTTTAGCATGATTAGCACGATTAGCATGCTAGTTCGAGAAAAACATCCAGGTGAACGGATTCTAGCTAGCTAATTCGCATTCGAGTTTAAAAAAAAAACGCGATTATATTTTAACTGTATAAATATATTAGTTATATACATATCTCTATGTCATTAAAACGTTCGGATATTATTGTAACACTGTCTTTTATAGTTTGTAGATTGTGACGTTTGTGGGCATTTAATTACGCCGATAATTAGCCGGACTGTTAGATATCACTAGCACGAGCTAGTTTAACGTCACCACATTATTTACTTACATTTACATAAACCTTTCACTTTTGGGGGAAATTTTAACTTCCAGATAAAAGAAACAGTCAAACTAGTTTCCCTCTTTCAGCGGTGCCAAAGTTTCAGGTTGTATAAGGTCACTTAAAAAAAAAAAGAAACCCCGGCGCGGGACCCGTGCGCATAATTATTTGCACCCCATATAAAAGTGAAGGTAAAAATGTTCAGATGAAATAAGTGTGTGCGCATGTGTGTGTAGGTTTTTATTTTAACGCCGTGTTTGTTTGTAGGTGTTCATCAAGGATTGCATTTGTTTGGCTAGCACTGCCAACGCTGTTGTCCAAAAATATTGGCACCCGTTTACAACTGTCTGATGACCTAATCCTGAGGTAGCTCGAGCCTGTTTTTACTCAGCTGACGTCATCGGTTTTGAGAATAACCTGTTTAATTTAGATAGGGGTTTGATAAGGGTCAAACTACACACTTAACGCGGCTCGATCTCTTACTGTTTATTCTTTATTAAACTTTTATTCTTTTTTTTGCATGATTTATAGATATGAAATGTGTGTAATGCCATAAAATTCTCGTAAAGCAAAATATATAAAAATTAGTGAATAAAACGCAGACGCTTAAAGTTCTTCTAAATAACTAACTGTAGTTAATTAACATAAACCATCGTTAAGTTATTATTAATATTATTTGTATTTGTTATGAACGTTTAGGCTCGGAGCCCATGATGCCCGATATCTGACCGCCTCCGTCGCCGTGGTGTTTGAGCTCGCCGAAAAGGGTGCGTCGCCATGACGACCAAAGCGGGGGACGACCCGGAGAGCCTGGTGTCCCTGTGCACCGTGTTCTGTCTAAAGAACCTCCGAGGAACCATGTGCTACACGGACGAGAGGAACAAACTGCGCCTGCGTCCCGACGTATTCTTACCCAGTGAGATCTGCGACAGGCTCGTCAACGTGTACGTGCTCACTGTTATTATTATTATTATATTTATTATTATTAATGACTCAGAGGCACGAGGCCTGAAAAAGTGAAGCAAAAACAACAGCGTGAAACAAACCGGTTCTTCCAGGTGCACAGCGTCACGTACATCATCTTCTCCGATGTAAGAGATTAAAATATGACTTAAAGGAAATCGTTTATTAACGCTTTAATATACGTCACCGTATTATTTTAATTCTTTTGAATTATTTGAACATTGTGACGTGTTTTTACTGCTAGAACTCTTTAATAACGCATAGTTTATTGATATTTGTCTTTACTAAATCGTTGTATAACACTTTATTAATCCCTCATTGTTTATTTTTTTCGAAGCCTTAAATCAGTTACGAGTCGTTTGTTGCGCCGAAGTGTTTTTTTTTGTTATAACACTGTAATAATTAGTTGTTTTATCTCTACAACACATTGATAACGAGTCATATTATTCTTCTATTCATGTAATTACTCTACAACATGAACGTTAGTTGCTAGTTTTCACTCTGACTTCCAGAACGCCTTAATCATAAGTGATTTTTGTTTGTATGCCCCATTAATTAGTCATTTCAGATGAATGATCCGTTAATTAAAATGTGTAACAGACGTTTATGGCACACGCCGGTTTATCGCCGTGTCGTATTAACTCTCGCTTCTCTGCTGCAGTTACATGCAGCTGGTTCACACAGACAGCGAGTTCGAGCGTCAGGACGCTTTCTTTCAGCTCTTCTGTGACCCGCGCAGCACCCGGCTCAGCCGCCTGCACCTCCGAGAGTACGTCGTACAGGACCGAGACCTCGAGGCCATCGGGAAGCAGGTGCTCACACACACACAAAGCCTCGTAACGCTGTACAACAACCTTAACAACAACTCACCTTACTGTTATAATGCGTTATTAAACAACTAGGATGTTTAAAGGTTCAAGGCTGCATAAAAAGTCCAAATATTCAGAACATGTCCCATAGCTTTAGCTGTGACATTAGCCCTCATCTACAACGTACACAGCGTGATGG
>JAOUQX010000017.1:4813452-4826908 GCA_028566295.1 Liobagrus marginatus
TGGTATTGCTTCGCGGGCCAAAAATAATTACACCGCGGGCCAAATTTGGCCCCCGGGCCAGAGTTTGACACCTATGCGATAAACTAACTGTCCCCTATGTAGGACAGGTCTTATTGATGGCAACTTTCTTTTTTAGCGGTTCCTACCTACTAGCCTTTCCTTCTCTCATACTCTAGTGCCACTCCTAATATCACCATAATACGTTATACCTGTAATAATTTTTAAAAAATTATTTTCTATCACCTAGCCTCCTCTCTACCTACATTTTTTCCACAATGTTCACTCTGTACTCAGCTTTGTGCTGTCTCAGACTTTATATCAAGCTTTAATAAAACCTTTTTCTAAATTGTACTTTGACTGATCTTGTCTCAATAAATTGAGTTCGGTGAAGATTTCTACCACAATCCATATGACGAAACGCGTTAGTAACCCGGCAAATGTACTGCTGCTCTGCGCTGATGCACTAAAAGATAAAGAATTTCTTTATTTCTAAATCCTAACCTAAAGTAGAATTTAACCAAATTATTCATATCCACTTTATTCAAACAGTGAAACGTTTCACAAAATTCTTTATCATGTAATGAGTTTAATATTGTATCGCTACAACTCATAATTTCGACTTTATTCTCGAAACATTTATTTGTAAATGGAGGTGTGTTGTTGATTACAATTGTACAATTTACAATTTTTAGTGAGAACAGTTTCTGTGCTTTGAGTCCAGTTTTAAAACCAGTATAAGTTTTCCTCCAATGTTCATATGCTTGCATCCTCTGTTGCAGCTAACGGTGTGAAATTTGTGAGGCTAAAGCCCCCCTAAAACGGGTGTAGAACTGCCCCTGCTGCATACCTTCTGTTGCCTCAACTTATGAGGCCTTACAGAGACAATGGCCACTTGACTACTAGGCATAGACGATTTACCGAAAAGCTCAATGCTGCTCAGTCATTGTGCATGCATTTGGCATTCTAAAATCTAAGTTCAGCAGTCTCAGCATGCTGCATAATATTTGTTTAAAGCCCAAGCCCTTTACAAAGTTGTTGTGGTAGATTGTGGTATTTATGATAAAGCACACCCCCAGCAACCCCACAACAGTAATGCAGGTCATTATAGAGACTGTTTTTATTTATTTATTTATTTATTTTTCCCAGACCTAACTTCTATGTATATACTGGAGATAATTAGATTGTTTAGAAAAATGAGTATCTGGATTAATATTTAATGTAAATGTAAACATTTATCAGTTTGAAAGACAAGTTGAACACACACCGTAAGTGTATATAACAAAGATAAAAGGCAGACTCTGTGTTTAAACATTTAATAAAAATCACCAGAATAAATGTCTAAAACATTTATACATTACACTTATACATTACATTTATACATTACCTGTATAAAACTTTGCCATTCAAATTGTGCAACTTTTGTAATTCCCAAAAAAAATGTAATTTGTGAAGTAAAACTTTTGTAGTTGATATTTTTGAAAAAGGCGAACATTAAAAAAGAAATGTTTTACATTAAGACATTTAATTGAGGTGTATGTGGGATTTGTAGTACAGTATCTGTTTCTGTATAATTTGCTCTTGCTGTTTTTATTTTTTCTTCAGCAACTCTTCAATTACTCCCAAGCTGATCATCTTTTCCCTAGGTTTATATAGCTTATGAGCACTTACCCTCTAATGAAAATTAAAGTGTTCTTATCAAAGTTTCAGTAAAGCAAATGCTGACGAAAGTTATTACATTTTATTTCAGTCGAAATCTTCTACCAGTCTTTCCTGATATTTAAATTCAAATCGTGAACGGTGCTAACGCGTACCCCCACGCTGCAGCTGGCGATTAACAGACGGCCTGCGAAGAACCTACCTTTTATTAGTGATAATTAGATGCACCTGTTTTCCTCTGGAGCCTGAAAAGATTTGCGATCCGTTCCCCTGTCTATGTGAAAAGTTAAGAAGCTTTGTGTCCTGCGTGTTCGTTCAAGAATACGATTTTCTTTGTAATGCAGAAAGCGTTTAAGAAGTATTTCGTGAACATGGACGAGTACCTAGCTAGCCTCGGTTTTTACCGAAAAATGATGGCCCGGGACGCGTCCTGTTTATTCCGAGCTGTTTCTGAACAGGTAACGTGTTTCACACTTTAGAATAACAGTGGAAAAGAAAATGGTTAGTTTTTTCGTCCTTCCTTACGTTGTGAGCTCGCGGCAACCAATGTATTATTACTTGCTAGGTTAATTTGGTTGACGTAATAGCAAACGGCGTATGTAATTTTTCGTTAACTTTATTTTTTGTTTTATAGCTTTATTTCTCTCAGAATTACTATCAAAAGGTGAGAAAAGACTGCGTCAACTTCATGAGGGCGAATAAATGCACCTTTAATCCCGTGAGTTCATTAAAAAAAAATTGTGTGTGAGGCCTGTTATGACCAAATATATTCGTTTTATAAGGTGGTATTTATCTGTTATTGCAGTTTGTTGAAGGTTCTTTTGAGAAGTATTTGGAGCGTTTGGACGACCCGAAGGTAAGTGTTTTGTTTTTTAATAATTGAGGACTGAATTTTTTTTACTTTACAACTGTTCTGCTTTATGGAGCCTGGCATCTTTGGTCCAGGTGGCCCATCAACATTTCTATATGTTTCAGAGGAAAGTAAAAATTATAACTTTTCTATATGATTTTATGATTCTTTTTGTACTGAACCACATTTGCATTGGCATTGATTTACATAATTGTACACGTGTTTCGTGCTCCATAATTCGGGATTGGGGGGGTTTGCTGCAGTGCCTGCAGTAATTTTCGCTCATTCTGCGCCATTCGCTTCATCTTTTTCTAACTGAGCTTTTCAGCATCACCTTTTCACTTTGTTCTGTCAAGTTTAAGAGAGTAAAGGAAGGAAATACAGATACTTAAAAATATATTTTTTAAACATTTGCTGAGTAAAGTAAAACACTTCACTAATTTTGTAGTAGCTGTACTTTCAGTGTGGGGTTTTTTTTTTTATTAAACTTACTTTCCTACACTAACCCTTACTTTTTTACTGCACTACAGTTCATAATGCTTTAACTATTTTTGTACACTTTAATACTGAGGTACATTTTAAATGGTAGTAATTCGGGGTCAAGGGACCCCTATTGTATTCGTAAGATTTCTCTTTATTTTTTTGTTTTTTTTCTGCCATTAAATTCTATCTGAGCCTATAGCCTATCTGAGCCTATTTTGAACTCTCAAAAGTTTTGAAAATTGGAATGCCTAGAGAACAATATTATACAATACCAACTTTTAAGTTTATAGGACCTACGAGTCAAAAGTTATTTTATAAAAAGTATTGGAAATTTTTGTAACAACATGCATCACTACTAAGCTCCACTATGCCACTCATGCATCACTACTAAGCTCCACTATGCCATCTCAGCGTCACCACAGTAACTTAATCCAGCTCGCCAAAGAAGTAAATGCACATAGCTTCACTTCCCTACCTAATATGTTCAGAATTAATTCTGTAATTCCATTTATAAATGCTGCTGATATCAGGTTAGCTGTCGGCTTGAAGCCACAATGCTGCGATGTTAGCTCTACAACAGATTTCACATGGACATCTTAAAACCCTTAATGTGGTTTAATGTGTCAAGACAATGTTTTTTAACTTGTCTTGTATTAGCATTGAATGCTTTATTAATAATGTGTGACTTGTGGAATTTCATGTTTGTGACCGTCGCCGAGCAAACGGAGCTAAAGCATAGGGCACAGGTTAGTGTCTGCATGGAGCAACTTTTAGTTTAGCTATTCTGTGCTAGTGCACAATGTAATATTTTATGATTAATTATACACTTAATCTTTGTATTTTCTGGTCTAATTTGATCTCTTTAGATTTCTTGTTTATACACGCATGTTCAGCCTCGCGCAGCGCTAAATAAATAAATGCATCTTACCTTCATTAAATCAGAAAATATTAATTCTGTAATTCTGGGTATAAATATTGCTGATATCGCATTACATGTCGGATTAGTTATGTAACTAAAACGAGAGGCAGCTGCGGGCATAAACTTGGCCTAGTTGCCTTTTTTCCAACTTCCCTCGCAATACTCAGCTAGGTGGTAAGCAGGTCGCAGCATAGATCTGCTCGTGCCGATCAGTGTGGGGGTGCCCTCTGCATTGCCAGATTGATGCGAAAGCCTCATCGTGTGATTTGTTGATTATCACTAGTTCAATCGCCAATTACTGGTATTAAAAGGAATAAAATATTTTATTTGAATTTATTTATTGGCTTTTTCTGAATTATATTTTGATGCTCTGTGCTTGTGCACAATGGAATAAGTTATAATTCATTATATCCCTCTTGTTTTGTGTTTTTTGGTCTAATATCATAAACATAGTCTCTTTCTTGATTATAAGAACTTTTATCGACATGAGCCAAAGAATCAGAAGCGAGAGAAATTGTAGTATTAGTAATAGGAGTGTTGTGTAAATCTTCTATTACTACAGAGCCTACATATTGGGCTTGACCCAGATAATTGCTGCTTGTAGCTATATTTTTGTTTTGCTTTTACTTGAGAATGTAAAATTCTAATGTATGATTTCTAATGTACTAAATTAAGTAACATGAAATGTGCAGTAAAAATATTGGTTTTCAATATTAAGCTTTGGAGGGTTGAAGTATGTTTCCCAAAGAAAAATACTCTAAAGTACAGACACTTGAAAAATGTGGGTTAGTAATGTACTAGGGTAAAAAAAACTCTCAGATAAAGCCGCTTGCGTGTGGCTTTTCAATGCAAAAAAAATAAATGGCAGTAAATTAATTTAAAAAGTATTTGAAGCAAAAAAGCACATTGAATTGCACAATTTGGGGGACAAAAAAATATTGCCTGACCAATACTTGCATTTTAATGCATTGTATGTTCATGGTTTGTATTTGTCAGCTGCAATTTAACACTTGTATATTTTAACTGGAAACATTTCACATACTGTTTGTTATTCAGTTATCAATAGTCCCTTTATAGTCACTAGCCGATTTGCCTATAAATTTATTTAATTTTGAAATGATTTGGTTTTATTATAGGATGTAGGTTGAATCTAAACAGATTCAGAGTGGATCAGTTATTTTAAAACTGAGACATAGTTTGTGAAACTATTTGAGTGATTCAGCTGTACCGAGCCTCCCCCTCTCTCAAATGTGCAAATGGCTTCACATCCCATAGTATCCATGTTGAGTTTGCTTTGCAAGCAGCTGCAAATTCTGCAATATAAGACTTTACACATACTGACTGGACAGTTGACCAAATTTGCACTTGCATGTTATTTTAAGTCATGCCAATTCAAAAATACAACCCATTTTAAAACAAAGTATTCGCACGGTCTTCAGTACGCGCGTGCATACAGGACTCAGCCTGCTGAAACTGCTTGCAACAAGTGTCATGGAGTTATTTTTCATGACTTTTACACAATTGTTCAGATTAACACCCCAATCAGATGGGAATTCGGTGAATGTGAAAGTGTAACAGAATATTCCTTGAGCTCTTCTAGAGACTGCATCTTTTAAAACTGTTACTGTTTACTATTGACTGTCATTAATGTCAAGCAACTATATATTTTTAATTTACAGCTAAGGCTATGTAGTTATTTTTATTGGATTATACCATTAATGTGGTATTTCGTATCTGAATACTACTGTTGCACATGCCTGAATTTTACTGCATTGTTTAATTTGTATCTTTATTCTAATGTATTTATGCTACTGCTAGCAATTTGTCTATTCATTCTTGCCTTATTACTGACTACTTGGACAAAGTTGTTTTGTTTCAAATACAAAATAATGTTTCCCACATTTTTTGTTCACTCAATGTACGAAGTTTGAAAACATGGTGATTGAGTCAACAGTTGAGCTGATTTTATTTGGTAATGGTTTAAGTCCACTCCTGCTATGCTTTTGTGTTATGATTATAGTAGGCTAATTCACTGTACTGAAAATGTTTAGTTTTTGGCCAAGATGATTTTCTTATGAAGGTTTTCTTTCTTCAGGAGCTATTACATTTTTGGTTTTCCATTGTTTGTTCATTTGTTGTTTGGTGGTGTTTAAGTTTTATGAAATGTTTATAGAATGCTGCTGATTGTTCCCAACTTTTATTTATTTAATTTAAAAAAAAAACTTTGTTTAAAGAAATTTGTCCATGCAAGCCATTAATTTCCATTTTTACAGCGGACATGTATATCTGTTTAAAATATTACTTTATCTGTAATCTGAATTGACCCTGAAAAAACACATGGGTCAACCCCTAGTGTGTCCTAACTCTTTTTGCACGGCCATAAATTCACTTTATTGACTATTTTTACACGAGGTATTCTGATAATAAGATCACTGGCTATCCAACCACGCAGCCTATAGGTTATTACTGAAAGGATTTTTTTTTTTTTATCAGCCGAAACTCAAGCATGGTTTAGTTGGTTTCCTACTCCAAGACAGCTGATTGAGCTACCTGGTTAACTATAGGGATGCAGCATGGAAATGGCCCAACTATGCTGGGGTTTGGTAGGATGTGAATAAATCACTGCAGTTAATTCTTTAGTCGTTAATGTTAATAGTATTTAGGCGGTATAACTACTGATTTTGGAAAATTTGAGCACTGTTCAATTACGGAATTTCTGTCCTATTTGACATACTTTTTTAAATGTATTTTAGGAGACTGTAGGGCAAGTGGAGATTAAAGCCTTGTCTCTGCTTTACAGGTGGGTTGTACAGTTGTATTTGCTTATTAATTCTAACATTTGAATGGCTAATGTTTGGTCCCAATATAAACTTAAATCCATTATTTAATGAAAGAATTAAAGACCATATAAAGAAATTATTTCCCAATAAAATTACATACCCTTCTGTGGGCTTAAATGAATGTTTTAATCTAGATGCAATTTTATGCCCTGATTATAATATAATGTAATCTTTTTGTGCAGGCGACGCTTCATTATTTACAGGTATCCTGGGAAGTCCCCAACTGAAATTGGAGAGGAGGATGATTTGCCTAAGGTGAGCTGTGGCTGGTTGGTGTGTAAAACTGGTTTGCTGCATTTTCAGTAAACTTACATTTTCAATTATAGCTGCTTTTACCAGAAAGCATGATTACAGAACATTACAGAAAGTGTATGTTTAAAAGCGGACAGATAAAATGACAAATTTACTATAATTTGTCTTGCTTTTAATTTTGATGGTGGTTTTCAACACAATAAAATACCATTATACTTTAAACTTTATTTTATTTTATTTTTTTTAAACTTTAGATTGACTCCTTTAGTATTGGTTATTTGCTGTATGGTCTAGGTTTAAACAGTACTTTGTGTATTGCAGATTTTGCTTTGTTGCTCTAATAACGGCCACTATGACCTTGTGTACCCAAGGACGTACCCAGTGAATGCAGCAATATGCCAGTGTGAGTTTTGAAAAAGCCTTTAAACAAACCAGTCTACAACCAGTATTGGTCTATTTGACAGAACTCTAAAGTTGTGTTTAAGTTGCAGATGCATGAAGGATTTACCCACAATAACAAAATGCGTACTCAAGTTACCCAAAAGGAAATAGTTTAGCATAAGGGATAAAATTGGTTGAAACTTTAATTCTATTCCTTATGTTTGAAGCCCTGCTATACGAGTTGTTGTACACACATGCTCTGGGCATTGACGAGGAAGATGTCCACATGGCGCTGGATTGTTTCGGCGGAGGTGGGAGACGCTACAGGAATAGCCTTTCCGGGTGCAGTGAAGATGCTTTTTATGGTCCCCTAGAGGAGAGTGCTCCCAGGTCTTGGAATACATGTTTTTGTTAACAAATAAATAAACTCAGGGTCTGAATGAATGTTAACAGTTATGGAAATGTACATGAAACATGTACTCTACCTGCCCCTTCAATTTCTGTAAAACTGCTTGATAATCGTTTTCCAAATATTTGACAATTGATAGCTATCAAGTACATAAATACAGGCATTATAGAACATAAATGTCTTCATTTCTAAAAGTTAAGGACTCCATTTTTTTTGAAGCCACTAAAATCAAGGCTTTTTGTTCAACAGTTGTTAGACTGTGAAATTATTATAATTATCATTAAAAAAATTATAAAAGCATGCATGATGTTTAATTTCATAGAGAGGAATGGGAGCAAAGTGGTAACATACGGTCTGTAGAAAAAGCTAGAGCTGGAAGTGAAGACCAAAAGGTGATTTTAATACAAAGTGATGTTGCTTTAAATAAAACCATGTAAATGTGAGTATTTTTAGATAACTTTTTGGCATATTTGCTTTAGGCTGCAGATGGCCCAGCAAAGCTTGCTCTTCCCTACAAGGTACTGAAGGCTTTAGAGCCTGAGTTGTACCGTAATGTGGAGTTTGATGTGTGGCACGACAGTCGCAAAGGTATGTTTGTGATTGTGTTTGATAAGCATTTAAACATGATTGTTTCTTTATTTCTGGTTTATTTGTACTTGTACAAATGCTGTAGTGTCTGTCTCCATCAGTGGGGTTGATTGAATTCAAAATTGGATGCTTTGAAAGAAGTGTGAATCTTTTGTTTTTTCATTTGAAGAAATCCTTATATTGGTAATGTTTTTCACTTATTTGTTACCTACTCATTTGAGTGGAAATCTAGTTCTTAAAAATTAAGATCTGATGATGAATCTTTGCTGTCGCAGCCAAAAAAGAAAGTTGCGGTGCACATAACAAAAATGTTTATAGCTAGCATATCAGTATTTGCTATCTCAGCAAGGAAGAGCAACAGCTGAATAACCATAAACCATAAATTCTGAGGCTTATGGAGGTTATGGAACATGATGCCTAGGCTATGGAAGGAACACAAACACAAGTGTCTACCAACATTTATATTGGTGAATTTGATTTTCTATTATAAAAGATGGACAGACCGATACTTTGAATAGGTCCGAAAACTGTAATGCTTTCTTCAATGGACGTGTTTCAAGGTAGGAAGGCATCAAGGCACGTCCGAATCCAATGTTTTATTCGTTTCCTGGGAAACCTTCAAGCTGGTCGCATTTTGAAGGCAGCATAGATGTATGCGTCACAGTTGTTGCTCTCCCATGACCCTGCACGTCTGAGGGGGGGTGACCTTTAGTCGATTGTGCTGGAGTTCGTGAAAAATGCTGTCCGAGAACACGACTGAAGCAGTTTTTGTCCCTTTTGGTGGGCGAGTTTATAAAGGTCTTTGAGTATTATTATATTGTTAATACACAGCTGTGTAAGCTTGCTTTTTCCATCTTTTACATTAATCACACACTGAAATCCAACATAGATGTCCCCAGATGGTGTTAATGACCAGCTGGTAATCTAGCAACATCATTGTTACACGGCCTCAGAAGGCTGTAGGACTCTGTTTCGGGAGGTGCTTTGGCGCCTTAGAAGGCATTGCCTGGTTATAAGGCAGCTATCTATGTTTTTGGATGCACCCTTTATTTATCCTAGTGGGAAAGTTACAATTTACAGTTGTGTATACACAAACAATGAGGCATGAAATAATCTTAAAATGATCATAGTCAGGCAGCAATTAAATTTAGCACATCAGAGGATGAATTATTTTTAGAGTTTTGCTTCTTAAGTACATCCATGGTGTGCGTCTGTACAATGGAGCTCAAAATTAGAAAACAATTTATAATTACCAATATTTGGGGGGGGAGTAGTCCTCACCCCCTTAACCATGATGCTTTCATGTTGTGTGGCCAGAGGAGAACGGGTTCAATGTCCACTTTGGCGATAAATTAAATTTTAAAAGTTCAAAGTTTGTCACATGTACATCATATGTGATGTACATGTGTGCTATGTGATGGAGTTCTGGTACAACATACAGTGAAATGCTTTGAGGCCTGACCGAAAGTTTGCTGTAAATAGGGGTGAGGGAGAGAAAAAAGTGTACAGGGAGGTTGCATATAAGTATTTACAGTAAGTACAGTAATTACAAATGTACATCTATATGCAATGTCTGCGCTATAATATATACAGTCTGCAATTTTGTGCATATGTGTGTGCAAAAGAACGTACAAGAGAGAGTCCTGTGCCGATGTGTGTGCAAAAAGAGCAAAGAAAAAGCAAAAAAAGGAGAGTCCTTTTGTGTGTGTGTGTGTGTGTGTGTGTGTGCTATGTGATGGAGTTCTGGTTGAGGGCCCAGATAGCTTGCCGAAAGAAACTCGTCCTCCTTCTGTGTGTTCACTTTTAAGGAGCAGAAACGCTTCCCTGACCATAACTGAGAGAACAGTCCGTTGTTGGGGTGATTGAGGCTTTTCCCAGTCTTCCTGGCCCTGGTTAAGCAGCGTTTTGTTATAAGTAGTGCTGGTCAGGAAGTTCACTGCTGATAGAACGTTCAGCCGATCGTACCACTCTCTGTAGAGCTCATCTGTCCTGCTGTGTGTTGTTCCCGAACCACGCTGTGATGCTGCCGGTCAGGATGCTCTCAACTGTGCAGGTGTAGAAAGTCTTGAGCATCTGAGAGGGCAGTTTAAAGTCCTTTAGACGTCTGAGATGGAACAGATGCTGCCGGGCCTTCTTTACTATGTGGTCGATGTGACATGGCCATGACAGATCTTGTGTGATGTGGACACCAAGATACAGGAAACTGTCCACTCTCTCCACTGGGGCCCCATTGATGATGAGTGGTTGGTAGTTCCTCATCTCCCGCTTTGTTTTGAAGTCCATGATCATCTCCTTTGTCTTGCTGATGTTCAGGAGGAGATTAAAATCCTGGAGACATGGTGCCAGGAAAACAATTTCCTTAAGGTAGGCAGTCTCATCGTTGTTGATAAGGCCCACCACAATCTTGTCGTCAGGAAACTTTACAATAGTAGTGTTAGAAGTGGCCAAACAGTCGTGTGTGTGTGTACAGCAGGGGACTCAGAACGCAGCCTTGGGGAGGTGAGGTGTATTTTCCCATCCGTACTGTTTGTTGTCTGTCCGTATGGAAGTCAGAGACCCAGCGACAAAGTGATGGGCCGAGTCCCAGGACCTCCATCTTGGAAGTGAGTATGGAGGGGATTATGGTGTTGAAAGCAGAACTGTAATCCACAAACAACATTTTAAGATAATTCCCTTTTTGATTGTCCAGGTAGTCTAGGACCGTGTGATGTAAGTATGCGATCGCGTCCTCAGTGGAGCGGTTAGGACGATACGCAAACTGCAACGGGTCCAGTTTGTCCGGTAGTGATTAAGTCTCTTCCTATCCTTTCAAAGCACTTCATCACAGTGGAGGTCAGCGCTACTGGACGATAGTCATTGAGACAGGCAGGCTGGGGTTTCTTAGGGACAGGAACAATGGTGGACTTCTTGAAGCACGCTGGGATTACAGACTGTTCCAGGGAGAGGTTGAAGATCTGTGTAAATACTAAAAGCTAGCTGGTCAGCGCAGGTTTTACGGCTCTGACCTGTGATGCTGTCTGATCCTGGTATTTACTCTCCTGAAGGCCGTTCTCACATCGTGCGCCGAGATGATGAACGCAATGTCAGCTTCTGCGCACTCTGCTTGCATACAGTCAGCAGCGTTATTAGACGCTAACACCATTAGCACTGTTAGCATTCCCTGTTGGCTGCAGCCTCGAAGTGAGCATAAAAGGTATTTAGCGCGTGTGCGAGTGAAGCGTCCGCGCTAGTCATCTTGGATGTTGGCGTTTTATAGTCAGTTATTGATCTTAGTCCCTGCCATATGTTTCTAGCGCTCTGATGGAAGAGAGACTCTAGTTTTTTGCTATAGCGTTGCTTTGCTGTTTTCACCGCTTTGCGCACGTTATAGGATGCAGCTTTATAATCCTCCATGTTCCTGGTTGCAAGCCCCGCGTTGTAGGCAGTAGAGCGAGATTTCGGAACATCGTGGATAGTTTTATCCGCCCACGGCTTTTGATTGGGAAATGGTTTGAAAGTGACTCGCTGCATTAAATCGTCAGCTAGTTTCCTGATAAATCCCGTAACTACTTCCGTAAACTCACTGTCATCAGAGCTGCGCCTGAACATGTCCCAGTCTGCGTCATCCAGAGCAACTTGAAGCGCGGCTGCTGATTGGTCCGTCCCGTGTGCGACCTCCCTCCTAACCGGAGCTTCTTGTTTCAGTCTGCGTACATACTTGGGCAACAGAAAAATGGCTGCGTGGTCAGTCTTCCCAAACGCTGGGCATGATGGCGCTTTGTAACTATCCTTGAGTTGTGTGTAGCAGTGATCCAGTGTCCTTTCGCCTCTGGTGGCACACGTGATGTGTTGGTGGAAGTTCGGTACTGCGCGTCTGAGGTTGGCACTGTTAAAGTCCCCTGCAACAATAAGCACAGCGTCCCGGTGGCAAGTTTGATATGAAGTTAGCGCCTCATGAAGATCACAAAGCGCTGTCCGCGTCCGCCTGGGGTGGAATGTAGACGGCGCTGATTATGACTGAACTAAATTCCCGAGGAAGATAAAAGCAAGCAATAGGGATAACCGCACCCTGGAGAGGATTGTGAAACAAAACCTATTCAAAAGTGTGGGAGAGTGTGGGAATCATCACTCATGATGAGACTGCCTACCTTAAGGAGATTAATACCCTGGAGACATGGTAACAGGGAAACTGTCTCCTCCTGAACGCCAGCAAGATGAAGGAGATGATCGTTGACTTGAGCTCAAAGCGGGAGATGAGGAATTACCAACCACCCATCATCAATGGGGCCCCAGTGTGGACAGTTTCTGGTATCTTGGTGTCCACATCTCACAAGATCTGTCATGGACATGTCACATCGACCACATAGTAAAGCAAGCCCGGCAGCATCTGTTCCATCTCAGACGTCTAAAGGACTTTAAACTGCCCTCTCGGATGCTCAGGACTTTGTACACTTGAACCGTTGAGAGCATCCTGACCGGCAGCATCACAGCCTGGTTCAGGAACAGCACACAGCAGGACAGACGAGCTCTACCGAGGGTGGCAGGATCGACTGAACATTCCATCTGCTCTGAACTTCCTGACCTGCACTACATCTATAATACATGCTGCTTAACCAAGGCAAGAAAGATTAGGAAAGACCTCAACCCCCCTAACAGCGGTCTATTCTCTCTGTTACGGTCAGCGAACACCGAGAGGATGAGGAGTTTCTTTCCGCAAGCTATCTGGGCCCTCAACCAGAACTCGATCACATAACACATACACACAAGACTCCCCTTTTGCTTTTTTTTTTTTTTGCTTATTCTTGCTTCTTGCCCTTTTTTTTCTCCTGGGACTTGTTTTGCACACACATCGGCACAAATTGCACGGAATGTACACTACAGGTCAAAAGTTTTAGAATGCCTCCATTTTTCCAGTTTTTACTGAAATTTATGCAGTTTAATGTCTCAATGCACTCTGAAATTAAAGCATAGAACAAATAAACAATTGGAGATAAAGAAATCATGGAATCGTTTTGTTTAACAATTTTATTTGCACCTTTTGCAGATATAACAGCCGAACACACTCGTGGCATTCTTTCTACAATGGAAATCAAATATTG
>JAOUQX010000017.1:4837410-4855046 GCA_028566295.1 Liobagrus marginatus
AGATTTCAAATTTCGATTCATCAGTCCATAAGACCTTCTTCCAGTCTTCAGTAGTCCACTGGCAGTGCTTCATGGCCCAGGCAAGCCTCTTTTTCTTATTTTGCCATCTTCATCCATCATCAAAAATTGGGGTGTTTTAAAACTTTTGACCGGTAGTGTTGTTTTTTTGGTTTTAGTTTTTTTTATTAACTTTTGCTTTACTTCCTTGGTGGTGGTTTGTAATGTCTATTTGACAAATGGTGATTTAGGTAGTGGTGAAATCAGCAGTCATATCTTCCTCTCAGCCCATCATTTCTGCCCCTGCTGCTATTTTTACCTCTAACGCCTCTCCTGCTTCAAGTGCGAGTTCTCAGAGCTCTCCAAATCACTTGCAGGCTTCGAATGTCACCCCCGGACAGCCACCTGGGACACCTTTACACACCCTGGGAAGGCCAGGTTTGTCTTAACATTTTGAAAAGGCTCACGTGTGGAATTATATAAATCAGTAAAATTGTTCATTTATATTTCTATTTGTCCCCCCCTTCCCACACACGCACCCAAATTATGAAACAGTAGAGGCTATATACTTGCAAAGTATGAAGCAGTTCACACTTGTACTGTTTTCTAAATAGGCGTAATTTTGAAAAAAATAAGAGTAAGTATGCATGTATATTTATTTCTTTTTGGGCTTTTATGCCTTTGTGATAGGACGGAGTGAAATGAAGTGGGGGAGAGAGAGTGGGGAAGGGATCAGGAAATGACCATGGGCCAGATTCGAGCCCTGGTTGCCCGCAGCGCAAACACGCGGAGTATATGTCTGCATGAGTGTGCTACCGCTGCACCACTCTGCCGACTCCTGTATTTATTTTTAACCATGCGCCTGCAATGAAATTAGCATGCACTGCTAACGTGTTAAAAAATATGCACCTTACCTGCTCTTCCATTTTCAGTAATATCCATGCTGTTTCCTCCAGCATGTCCATGGTTTGTGAATGAAATGGGAGACCCGGTCACTATGGCCCCACCTCCACCATACTCTTATGACCCCAATGGCAGTGACTTACCTAGAGGTCAGAAAAGGGCAGCTGCAAACCTTCAATTGGTTCTTTGATATTTGTATATTAATTTAGTTATGCATTATTTTTATACAGATTGCAAGGTACTCCAGTACTTTTTCAACTTGGGTGTGCAGGTAGGTAATAATATGAAACGGTATTGTTTTAAATAACACTGTCTGCTACTTTCTAAAGTATTTCATAAAAATGAGGTATGTAGAATATATTCTTATTGTCTTGACAAGGTATTCATAATATCAACGGATCATGTAAAATTATTAAATACATTAGCCAGCAGTTGAAGTTGGGCTGCAGTTCAAAATTTCTGTTACCACAGGCTTATCAGTCCTACTGGCACTCCATGGTTCACATTCATCAGGTATACCCACAGCCTTGCGGGGATCCCCAATTTCAGCAGTACCCAGGTCCAGGAGCCCCTGCAAGCCCTGATCATGCGGTGCCCCAGCCATACCCAGATTCTGCTCGTTCTTGCCCAACCCCTCAGGGTGAGACACTTTGCCCCTTATTGTCAGTACCACTGCCTCCTTCATACACAAAGCTTGCACATTAGCAGTCTGCTCTGGCATGAGATGAAAAATCACAACACCTTACCTTTACTGTTCAGCTACACACAGTGTTTGTAATAGGATTACAGATTGCAAGTTACCCTATTGAAAATGCTATTAGGAGTGTAACTTTTTAGGATAATTTTATTTATGTAGATGCACATGATTTATTACTTTTCTATGTTTCTAATTAATGTTTAACTGTTGGTCAACCATTTAAACCAGGCAAGGTTAACCTTACAGAAATCCTTAGCACTGATTACGATCAGACTTTCAAAATTCTTCATCACTTGAATTAAGTTTCACCACAAAGTAGGAGTGGCGTTTCTTTTTACTTGGTCAGGGTTAGGTCGCTTGCACTGTGCTGTTCATTGTAATGGGGCAGTAAGAGCCATTACATATGGACATTTCTCATTCTGGTTGGAGATGAAGTCAAAAGCCCAAATGACTTGGAGCACAGGAAATCAATGTGTTGGTGTACCTGATATAAAGTCTATGGAAAATACCTTGAGATGCCAGGTTATCAACTTTTCAGGTTATCTGAAACTTGTAAATATGTGCTGGCTTTAAAGTGAGTTGTTTTAATAATACCTAATCATCTAATTAAAGAGTCGTCCCAAACGTGTCAAATTTAACACGTCATCTCTCACTGCAGCAACTCTGCTGTTACAGAGCAAACTTTTTTCACAGCTATGCCAGCATAAGTGGAATCTGGGCAAAGTGGTTTGCTGTTTTTGCTTCATGGCTGGCTAACTGATCTGTGGTTTCACTGCTAATGGTGACAATGTGTGCATTATAAATCTTCTAATGCTTGTTTTTCAGACAGCTTTGTCTTGAGGCTAAACAAAGTAGGGATTAGAGATCCTATGTAACATTTGCCTTCACTTTGGGCAATAGCACAGCTGAGGACTTTAACGTGTGTACTTTTGGGATACAGACTCTTGTGGATGAATTATTTACTGCTTTTAACAATAGACCTTGGCACACTTGTTATTCCAATTGAGATCAGTCCAACTGAAATATTCCAGTTGACCATTTACATGAGATGTTTGCTCAGAAAGGTCTGAAGATGTCGTGGCTTAGACCACAGAGCTCAGCATTTATAACTAGTCCGAGACGAATAGATAGAAGGCGAGAGACAAGGTATTGGGTATCCTTATACCATGTAATAGATAATGACCGTTTGTTGTGTTTAAAGAATAGCTATGACAGCAAAACTAAAGATGGAGACAGAAGGTAGCACAGGCAGTAAGGCTTCCTAAAAGGCAGCCAGCATGCTCTACCATGAGCAATGAATAAACTGGTGAAAATGAGGAAACGATCCAAACCTCACAATTCATTAAAACACTCGGTGCCCATAAACTATCCAGATCTGTTCCTTTAAAATAGGAGTGTTGTGTTCATATCATCTAGTTTGAACTTTAGCTGCTGCATTTTGTATTAATTAGCTTCTTACCAAAGCATCCTGAATGCCAGGCATTACTGAAATTTAACCCAAAGATTAAAGCATGAACTTAAGCTGCTGCATTTTATACTTATTTTAGTAATATTTCTGAGATGAAACCAAGCTATCAAAGTTTTCTAAATGAGCTTCAAATTAAAGACTGAAGTCAATCGCATGTATTTTACTGCAAAGCATGATGAAATTGAAATCATCCAGATTTAATCTGCGATCAGAATGATTGCATGTAGTCCTTTTACAAGCACTAAAATCTGGTCAGAGTTATGCTGCAGGAAACCTACACTAATGTTCTTTACATCTAACTGCAAACATGCATGTCCTTAGCATGTGAGTGGAAGCTAATAGCATGTTATTAATAATTGTACCAAGAGATTCAACGTGATGTGGGCCTAGAACAGAACCATTACTTTTGTGAGCATGGAGAATTACTCATTTACATGTATAAAATGTCAAGACCTAAGATAGAAGAAGGCTGTTCCCTTAATGTTTTAGTGTAACTAGGAGAATAGTGTGATCAGTGGCATCAAAATTGTGCCAAGAGCAAGGAACACCTGCAGGAAGACACTTTCATTAAAAAACTTTTGTATAGCACATTTAAAAAAAGATTGTTTTCCAAGGCATGATTTGCACAAAAATGTTTATCTATATAGGTTCTGTATATAAACATTATACTTAAAATACAATGTGATTTGCAAAAAATGTTTTTATATATCCTAATGAGCAAGCCTGAGGCATCTATAGCAAGGAAAAATTCCCTTAGATGGTATGAGGAAGAAACAGACTGGAGGGAACCCATTCTCATTTGGGTTACACTGGAGAGTATAATTATAAATTGTCCTTTCCTTTAGTCACTTGGATTTGTATAACCAGTTGTCCAAAGCTAATAAATTCCAACTAGTTTATGGTGTACAGGGTTGATGCGTTAAATAGTAACTACTCCACACCTTATAGTACATCTGAGTAGCTTATGCTACCAGTGTCTCTAGAGCAGGGGTCACCAACATGGTGCCCGCGAGCATCAGGTAGCTCGCTGGCCCGTTTAAAAAACCATACCACCACTTACCAGTGAGCTGCATCTATATTTTGCTGTGTTATTCTTTTTTTAAATCAGGCTTGCGTTAACGTAAATTTGAAAATCTAATTACTTCTAGAGATTTATAGGAATAAAGTGTTGCATATTGCTATTTGTTTCCTACCTTGTTCAATCGTTGCTGATAATTATTGTGAGAAATCATTAACATGATCAGTGTCTTCACATATATGAAGAACGTTTAATTATAAATAATAACACTTAAAGGTAAATTGAGCAAATTTGTTATTTCAGAAGTGAATACCCAACTGGTAGCTCTTCGCATTAATCGGTACCCAAGAAGTGGCTCTCAGTTTCCAAAAGGTTGGAGTCCCCTACTTTTTAGAGTGTTCTCGTATGTGTTTAGGTGTCTGATGGCCTGAGGGAAATCTTCCCTCCTCCTGAGCCTCTCCTTTTTAGCCATCATATTACAGAAGCATCTGTCTGTATCAGACTAAACCGAATCCGTAAAGACTACTACTGCCTGGATAACCACTGCGACCGGTAAAGACTACCCCTGCGCACCACTCTTTGGAGGACTTTACGATCCTGGGCTGAGCTGTTCCATGATGAAGTGCACCAACTCAGTAGTGGTCATTTTCTGGTTGTAACTATGGTTTGAGTGGGATCAGAGTGTTAAATCTGCCGAGGTACTTGAAACTGCTCACTCTCCACTGGGGTCCCGCTGATAAGTTGGGCGTTAGGTCTGCTGCTGCTAGCTACAACCAGTTCTTTGGTTTGGAAATTCAGACCGTTTGATTGGCACCATGATGCTGGTCTCAGCACTTCATCAAGGTAGGCAGCGCTATGGTTTGAGATTAGGCCCATTGACACTGTATCCTCTTCAAACTTGAAAGAAGTGGAGTTGTGAAAGGACAGACATACGCATGTAGAGCAGTGGCCTAAAAAACCAGCACTTTGGGGCTCCTGTACTTGGGGTGTCTGCAAATGAGTTCTGGACTTTGGCTCATGCAGATAGGGGCATTCAGTCCAAAGTCTTTGTTTGGAGACTAGTGTGAACTCTATACCTTTAGTGGACTCTGAAATTCTGAGAATTATGTTGTTTTTACAAAGCACTCAGTATGATGAAATTAAATCCTTAATCCTAAACTATTATTCATTTGAGGACGTTGTCACGTGAAATAGCAGTGGTTTTCAACCTGTGGGCCGACTGTATTGCAAAGGGGCCAGCAATTACTATTTAAAGAATGTTAATATATATCTACATCGTAAATTCAAAAATAAAAGAACAAATGCAGATTATTTTTGCTCATTGTCAGTTCAGTCAATAAACAGTTAATCTAGCTTCTGAATTATTTTTTGCAGTGTGTTGCGGGAACATTTTGTTTCGCGGGCCGCTAGTTGTGAAAGATTGGAAACAACTGGTTGATAGGTTTTCATATTTTGGAGAGAGAAAAACCCCCACAAAATTTCGTAAAAAAAAATTGGGCAAAATGCACTTTGAAAACTCAAAACAGAAATCTGTCATGTGCTCCATGAACTTCCAAAAATAAACACTATTAAAAAAAAAAAAAAAAAACTACTTGCAGTTCAATTAACAGCAATATAGAAGTGGAGATGAATTCTTTCATTGATCTTGTAAGTCCATGTCTAGTTTCTAGCAGTATTTCATTTGAGGATGCCAGTATTTTCTCCCAGAGCTGTTTGGAAATGTACTGCTGCGCAACCTCAGAGTTTAATTTTAGGATGCTCCACAGGTTCTCAATAGGATCGAGGCCAGAGGATGATTGAAACCACGCCATGATTTTTCTCTTCATGATCTTTTCTTGTCAGTAAATAAAATGGTCATACAATTAGTCCTCGTTTATTTCTGAACCCATTGCAAACTTTTCTAAGTTTTGGTAAGGGGAGGTAGCCCACTGCTAGTCTGTGGAGTCCCAGGAACCATGATGCAGGATCCTTTAGAGATGACTAGCAGCTTCAAAAGTACCTCTTTTCTGTTCAACAACAGTGGCTTTTTTATGTAGTTGCCCTTTTAATCATATTTTGTTAACTTTTCAATTTGAGTATCACTCGCATATCTTTCTTCCTCTCCATATTGCATGAGAACTGTGACTCTCTTACTTGGGTAAGACTCTTGTTGATTTGTTGAGCTGCTAACATAGTTGTGATTTGCATTATAACTTACCAGTCTGATGGTGCATAGTGTCCTGAATGTTGTCTGCAAAAAAAATGGTGCAGGCCATCAGCATGGAAGAGCCTAGACCACTACAAGCAAACAGCCCAGTTATTATAAAGACCAGATTATGTTCTTGACACCATGACAGTTAATGCAAAAAAGGTAATGAACCTCGTAATTCCTGGTTGGTATTTGGAACGCGGTCCTGAAGTGATTATCTTTGTCATGGGTGCTGCGTAACCTTTCTACTAGGATCCTGAAGTCCCTCTTCAGGATCTCTGTCTGATGCTACCTAATGTTGTTCTTTCCAGCATGGCGGGAAACTGCTCCAATGTTTAGGATAGTGGGTACCTGCGCAGAGAAATTGAGAATACGAGCACCAGGAAAACGGCAGGTTTGCAGCTTAAATTTAGCTGCAATACCACAGATGTGCCGGGCGTTGGAATCGCCAGTTCTGGGTATTGATCTCAAAGACTGGTGCAGTTGGAGTAGGAGAGGTCCTTGACTGGGGCCTTGCGCATGTCTTTCACTACAGCGGCACCCAGGGTCCATGGTGCTCCTTGTGCCATCCATTATGAGTGGGTTCTATTACATTCTCATTTACTCTAGTCTAGGAAGGACATAGTTGCTCAATTGTACAGAAATAACAGATGCCATCATTGCAGAAAACAGGTCAATGCATGCCCAGATTTTTGACATTTTGCAACCGATTCTTTCAAACATACCAGTTTCTTCAGACTGCTGTGGCACACTGAGCCCTGACTCTATCCTTGCTTGCTTTAAAGGGGATTGTAAAACCACTTGAAAGAATGATAATTGGTAACTGAGCTTGCCGATTCATTTGACTTGATGTCTTGCATCAGTTTAAAAAAAAACAAAAATTCTTACTGAGAACAAATCTTCAAAAAGTGCACCAGCTAAAATTAATCTATTAAAATATAAAAACAAAACAAAACCCTGATTTTATTTGAAAGCCAACACCAAGCTCTCGTGCTTACAATGTTTCGATTATGGTGGCAAACATACCAGAAAGTTCTGTCCCAGAGGCTTTACAGTGAGTGCTGTGCATGGAGCCATTTTCATAGCGGAGCCACTCAGCCTTTCAGTGACTTTCTCCGAAAATTGTAGACTTTTCACCTGGTGAGTCAACAGTCACCACATGACTGCCATCACAGTTATCTGTAACTTTAGTTGGTTTACAAAAGAATTCAATCAGTGTTCAAATCTCTTTCCCAGCCCTTTAGTCAAGTCAAGTCAATTTTATTTATAGAGCGCTTTTAACAATACATTGTCTCAAAGCAGCTTTACATTTCCCATAGGGTCTGTGGGGGGGGGGGGATTACCCAACATTTTCCGATACCAATATTTTCTTATTGCCATTTAAGACTGCCAATAGCTACTTTCCTTCCTATGTCAGATTGTCAACAATCAGTCTCTTCTTTTCTGTTCAGTGTAGCCATCACTTTTCACTTGAAAATCATGCAGCGTTAACAAGTTTTTGCTAAATGGTTCATAAATGGAAGTGGCTGGTGAACATGTCGTTAGTAAATTTGTAATGAACGGGAATTAACATCATTAAATAAATTACTAGACATGCAAACAATAGAGACAAAGTATGTTTTGAATACATATTAGTATCATGGTGTGTCAGGAAGGAGTACAGCTCCTTAAAGCTTAGTCAACAGTAGGCTAAGTTTCTTGAGTTTCCATATTGAAACGTTTAATAACATTTTAATAGTTGGCAAAACATATTTTCTACTGAACTGCGTGTGTCTATATACGGTCTCTCACAAAAGTGAGTACACCTTTCACATTTTTGTAAATATTTTATTATATTTTCATCTGACAACAGTGAAGAAATGACACTTTTCTACAATGAAAACGCGAGTGGTACAGCTTGTACAAGTTTAAATTTGCTCTCCCCCTCAAAATAACTCGGCACACAGCCATTAATGTCTAAACTGCTGGCAACAGAAGTGAGTACACCCCAAAGTGAAACTGTTCAAAATGGGCCCAAAGTGTCAACCTATTGTGTGGCCACCATTATTTTCCCACACTGCCTTAACCATCTTGGACCTGGAGTTCACCAGAGCTTCACAGCTTGGCACTGGAATCCCCTTACACTGCTCCATGATGACATCACTGAGCTGGTGGATGTTGGAGACCTTAACGCTACTCCACCTTTTCTTTGAGGATGGCCCACAGATGCTCAATAGGGTTTTGGTCTGGAGACATGCTTGGCCAGTAGATCACGTTTACCCTCAGCTTCTTTAGCAAGGCAGTGGTTGGATTTGTGTGTTGCCCAGTATCTGAAGGGAGGGGGGGGTCATGCTCTGCTTCAGTATTTCACTGTACGTGTTGGCAAGGAGTGGAAGAGGATTCCATGGTTCCCTCAATTATATGCAGCTACCCAAAGTTGGCAGCACTCATGCAGATCATGACACTCCAACCACCACCATGCTTGAATGTAGGCAAGACACTTGTCTTTGTACTCCTTACCTGGTTGCGCCACACACGCTTGACACCATCGGAATCAAAGGAGTTTCTCTTGGCCTCCTCAGACCACAGGACATGGTTCCAGTAATCCTTGTACTAATTCTGCTTGTCTTCAGCAAACTGTTTGCAGGCTTTCTTCTGCCTGATCTTTTATAAGTGGATTCCTTCTGGGACGATAGCCATGCAGACCAATTTAATGCAGAGTGTGATGCATGGTCTTGAGCACTGACTGGTTGACATCCCTCACTCAACCTCTGCAGCAATGCTGTCAACATTCATGCGTTTGTTTTCCAAACGCATCCTCTGGATATGAGGCTGAGTATGTGTACTCTGCTTCTTTGGTTGACCATGACGAGGCCTGTTCCGAGTTGAACCTGTCCTGTTAAACTGTTCTATGCTCTTGGCCACCGTGCTGCAGCTCGGTTTCGGGGCCTTGGAAAGACTTTCTGGGCCTCTAGCCCAGGCCATCTATGTAGTGCAACAATTCTTCTTTTTTTTTTTTTTTTTTTTTTTTTTTTTTTTTTTACCCCCCTCATAACCTTGAGCACTTTGCTATGAGGTGCCATATTGAACTTCCACTGAGCAGTTTGAGAGAATGAGCGCTGATCCCTATTCACACCTGAGACCTTGTAACACGAATGAGTGGCATGACACCGGGGAGGGAAAATGGCTAATTGGGCCCAATTTGGACTTTTTCACTTAGGGTTGTATATTGGATATATATACATACTTTTGTTGCCAGCAGTTTAGACAATAATGGCTGCGTTATATTGAGGGTACAATAAACTTACACTGTTATACAAACTGTATACTCACTACTGTACATTGTAGAAAAGTGTCATTTCTTCAGTGTTATCACATGAAACGATGTAATGAAGTATTTACACAAATGAGTGGTGTGCTCACTTTTGCGAGATACTGTGTCTGTATGTATATGCACAGTGGTGTGAAAGTTTGCGCCCGTTCCTGATTTCTTTGCAGGTTCTTAGTCAAATTGGTCAAAGAGAACACAAAATGCAGTTTTTAAATGCAGGCTGTTGTTATTAAGGGAAAACAAAATCCTACATGTCCTACATGGGGAAAGTATTTACCCCTCCTGTTGAAGCGTAACTTCACTGTAGTTCATCAGACCGTAGTTCAATTTCTCTAACCACACCCAGGCCTGATTACTGCCACACCTGTTCTCAGTTCTCAATCAAGAAATCACTTAAATAGGACCTGCCTGACAAAGTGAAGTGGACCAAAGATCTTCAAAAGCTAGCCATCATGTCGAGAAGACGTGAAGAAATTCAGGAACACATGAGACGTGATTGTGATCAGTCAGTCTGGAAAAGGTTATAAAGCCATTTCTAAAGCTTTGGGACTCCAGCGAACGACAGTGAGAGCCATTATCCACAAATGGTGCAAACAACAAAAAGTTGAACTTTCTGCAATGTGTCCCATTACATCTGGCATAAAAGTAACGCCACATTTCAGAGAAAGAACATCATACCAAGAGTAAAATGTGGTGGTACTGTGATGGACTGTGGCGGTTTTGCTGCTTCAGGACCTGGAAAACATTTAGCAGTTCTAAATGGAACTATGAATTCTGCTGTCTACCAAGAAATCCTGAAGGAGAATGTGCGGCCATCTGTTAGTGACCTCAACCTGAGGCGAGTTAACACCAAGTGTTGGCACTATGACTGGTAAAGGGAAAGAGTTGGCGTGGAGAAAGAGGTGTGTTTAAGAGACTAGGTGTGGACTCATGGACTATGATGTGATTATGGCGAGAGTAGGGAGCAGGTTGAGACGAGCCTGGACAGTTGGCATGTGCGGAATGGATTTTTTAAATTCTGCTCACTTTTCTAAAAAAAAACACTTGGTTCTGTCGTAATTCAGTATAATTTGGAATCATGCAAAACCAGTGGTTTTGTACAGTAGGACAAAAGTATTTAGTCTTCCACCAATTGTGCAACTTCTTTCACTTGAAAAGATGATTGAGGCCTGTAATTGTCATCATAGGTAGACCTCAACTATGAGAGACAAAATGAGAAAACAAATCCAGACAATCGCCATTGGCTGGTTTGGAAAGAATTTATTTGCAAATTATGGTGGAAAAGAAGTATTTGGTCACCTACAAACAAGCAAGATTTCTTGCTCTCACAGACCTGTACCACCTTCTTCAATCGGCTCCTCTGTCCTGCACTCATTACCTGTATCAATGGCACCTTTTTGAATTTATTAGTATAAAAGAGACCTGTCCACAACCTCAGTCACACTCCAAACTCCACTATGATGAAGACCAAAGAGCTGTCAAAGGACACCAGAAACAAAGTTGTAGACCTGCACCAGGCTGGGAAGACTGAATCTGCATTAGGCAAGCATCTTTGTGTGAACAAATCAATTGTGGGAGCAATAATTAGAAAATGGAAGACAAGACCACTGATAATCTCCCTCGATCTGGGGCTCCACGCAAGATCTCACCCCATGGGGTCACAATTATCAAAAGAACGGTGAGCAAAAATCCCAGGGCCACACGGGGGGACCTAGTGAATGACCTGCAGAGAACTGGGACCAACGTAACAAAGGCTCAATCAGTAACACACTAAGCCACCAGGGACTCGGATCCTGCAGTGCCAGACTGCTTAAGCCAGTACATGTCCGGGCCTGTCTGAAGTTTGCTAGAGAGCATTTGGATGATCCAGAAGAGGATTGGGAGAATGTCAGATAAAACCAAAATAGAACTGTTTGGTAGAAACACAACTCGTCGTGTTTGGAGGAGAGCGAATATGGAGTTGCATCCAAAGAACACCATACTGTGAAGCATGGGGATGGCAAAATCATGCTTTGGGGCTGTTTTCCTGCAAAGGGACCAGGACGACTGATCCGTGTACAGGACCGAATGAATGGGGCCATGTATCGTGATTTTGAGTGCAAACCTCATTCCATCAGCAAGGGCACTGAAGATGAAAGGTGGCTGGGTCTTTCAATATGACAATGATCCCAAACATACGGGCACCGATGGAGTGGCTTCGTAAGAAGCATTTCAAGGTCCTGGAGTGGCCTATCCAGTCTCCAGATCTCAACCCCATAGAAAACCTTTGGAGGGAGTTGAAAGTCTGTGTTGCCCTGCGACAGCCCCAAACATCACTGCTCTAGAGGAGATCTGCATGGAGGAATGGGCCAACATACCAGCAACAGTGTGTGCCAACCTTGTGAAGAGCTACAGGAAATGTTTGACCTCTGTCATTGCCAACAAAGGATATATAACAAAGTATTGAGGAACTTTTCATATTGACCAAATACTTATTTTCCACCAAAATAAATGCAAATAAATTCATTTCAATTCAGCCAATAGTGAGCATCTGGATTTTTCTCATTTTGTCTCTCATAGTTGAGGTCTACCTATGATGACAACTACAGGCCTCTCTCATCTTTTTAAATGGGAGAACTTGCCCAATTGGTGGCTAACTAAATACTTTTTTGCCCCACTGTATGTATTCATGGCGAAGGAGTTTACAGCAACCATATTACCAGTTTAACAATCATAGTACACTGATTATAGTAGACAGCAAGAAAGGCTTCCTTCCAGTGGTCCTTTTTCAAAGTTTTACATCTAGCCCAGTTTTGTAATCCTGTAGCATGCAATTTTTTCAATACAAGCCTTGCAGTCAGATGCCATTTATACAATATTTAAAGCCACTCATCAGTTTAAAAGCAACCAAATTTCATGTTAAAAACATTGACTTGGCAACCCTGCATCCAACACTAACTGCAGGAGTCAAATTTGTCTGATCACAAGTCAAGTGTAAGGAGAGATGTCTGACTGTGAAGGCTATGCTGCCCAACATATCTTGAGCTCATTGATGACTAGCTGCTCCTGTAAAAAAAGAAAAAAAAAATCCTCACATTAGAGTATGCGTGATCGTGAAATTGAAAATGAACGGCCACTGCTCATTCAAAAGGGATTTCAATACCATTATACCAATACAAATTTCACTATTGATAGTGGCTCCCTGATTATATACTGTATGTCCAAATTATATGAAATATTAGACGCTTACTGGAGTGGCTGGAAATCTTCACAATTTATAGAAAATGTAATTAAGAAAACAGTTCAGCACATGGCTCTAATTGTTGCTCTGGTAATTACAAGACCTGCCCATTCTTCTTCTGATGGGCTATGAATTTTAGTTTATATAAGAACTTTTATTTATTCCCTTTCTTTTTTAACCCCGCAGCCAAATGCTGCATGCTGGGAATCCTACACGGTGCTAGAAAATTATAACTATTTACTATTATGGAAATTCCCTGCTGGTTGACTCAATTCAAATTGACACTTTGGTTATTTTCAAACCGTTTCTGTATCGTCTGACAGTATTCTGCACATGCTGGGAAAGTAGTGGTGTGTGGCTGTAAGGAGTGAAGGTGGGGAACCTGGGGTCAGATTTAAAATAAGTGTGTGTTTGAGAAGTGAAGAAAAGAGTGCTGGCAGGTTGGATTGGCAGGAGTGATTTGTGGTAGAGGGGTATCTGCAAGAGTGAAACGGAAAGTTTGTAAAACTCTCTCTCTAAACCCTACTGACGTTACCATTGTTGAGACATGGCAGATCTCACCAGTGTCCTTGTCAAAAAAATGAGATGTGGCGCTGGAGGTGGCAGAGTTTAAGATGTGATTTTCAATCGTAGTGATGGACCTGATTAGAAATTTGTTTAAGCATGAATGCACAGAAGACATTTTGGAGGTAAAATTGAGATGGTTTTGGCATGTGCAGAGGAGGGACACTGGGTAAATTTGAATATGAATGCTTAAAATGGTGCTGCCAGGCAGGAGGAAAAGACCGAGGCCAAGGAAAAAGTTTATGGATGTGTTGTGAGGGGAAGATATTCAGTTGGGTGGTTTAACAGTGACCGATGCATAGGACCGTGGTATGGAGACAGATGATCCGCTGTGGCGAGCCCTAACGGTAGCAGCCAAACGTAGGAGGAGATCCTACCTTATTTTCAGAAAGTATTCAGATGGCTCCCTCTTTGTAATTGATATGCATAAGTAACTAATATAATTGCTTAGGGTTAGGCACATCCCAACATTGGCTGCACTGTGGGTATAAAGAAACATGTTGCAATGAGCAAAACCTGAGTTTATCAAGCCTAGGTGTGCAATGGTCTTCTTAATCTAAATTAACTAAACTGGTTTTCCATTCACGTCTACATAAAGTACTTTGTGTAAAACCTGTGATTTTTACTGGGCAATACTGTTAGTCATACAGTTACACTTCTTCTATTTTCAGGTGCTACCATGACCATTGAGTCCCCCGCTCTGGCAGCCCCAGCCACTGGATTTTTCCCACTGTTGCAGGAGCAATGTCAGCCATCCCTGCACCCAACCTATGAGCCTTATATGCCTGTGCTATCCACCACCTACCACTACCTTGCACCCTGGACTCCTGGATCCTTTCCGAATCAACGTTTCCTCCACAACCCATATTGTCCCTCTTCTTACACTCATGTCAATTACTTGAGCACTTCTACCCCCACTGTTCACTTTGTGGCCCCTGCACAGTTTGTCCCCACCAGTATCTAACTCCTCACAAGACTAAATTACTACTTAAACTAATCACTTTTTCCTAATTAATAATTTTAAGATGTGTTCCCCTATTTTTTTTTCACTTGTTCTGGTTGTTTAATGTTTGAATATTGGTTTGTTTCTTTGATTAAAATGTTCCTTTTCCCAGTAGGTTGCATATCCATTTGCCTGTGTAAATTTGTTTTTTGCTTTTATAATAACACTGAAGCAATGTGAGGATTAATATTTAAACAAATATATAACTATTATTAAACCACAACCAAACCAGTAGTATTTTGAAGGACCCTTCCTTTTAATGCAAGTCAGTGCCACAGGCTACAGCCTTGGAAAGTAAAAAATAATCCAGGCTTTCAGTGCTACTGTGTTTATTTGAAAGCCTTTGGGTCTTTTAAGCAAAAAAAAATGTATTACATTTTTTAGTTAAACCCATATAGTATGTAAGGGTAAATGGTTGAAAATGGGAATAAAGTACGAAGGCATTTTTACTCGACACAGTTTAATTTGAATAGTGGAGCAGCTGTTTTTGTATAATTGTCTATTCAGCCAATCATGTGGCATCAATCATGTAGCAAGCACCAGCATTTACATTAAACATTAATGTTTTTAGCCTGAATCTGCATTATTAACAAACCTTGTTCTGATGCCACATGATTGGTTGATTTAGTTAACTGTACAATTTAACAAATGTGCCAGTATTCCAATAAAATAAGTGTGTGAAGGGTTAACTATGTTCAATTGGCATTAGTTGGCAATTAATATTATCCTTATTTTAAATTCTGTTAAATGCATTGTAGTATGTATACTAAAGGACAAACAAAAAACAGCATTTTCATGTTTTGAATAAGTATATTACAATGATTTAAAGCAGAACATGGATAACTGTTGCTATTTTCTTTTTATAATTTAGTTCAACAATTCCAAGAATTTTTCCCAACGGTTTTGTCATGCAGTATAATTGGATCAAATTATTTCCGAGTACAACCGGGTACAGGCTATTAAAAATCTGACAGACAGATTTTCTAGATAGAAATTTAAAATGCTAAATACATTTCACAATCCTAATGATTACAGATGGAAAATTCTCATCAGAGTATTTGTTCCTTCTTAATCTATGGTCACACTGTCATGTATACTGGAGACATGCACCCTTCTTGACAAAACAAGAAGTACTGTACATGCATAAGTAGTTATTTTTCAGGGTTTAATTTTTTTGCGTGAAACGTCAGTTGTGTAACGTGTCTTTCTAGAATAAAAAATTTGGCTTCTGTCCATGTGTCTGTGTTTAGTCTGCCCTTCTTTAACTGCATAGTGACATGGATAATCTTTGACCATAAGGGAATATGAAAATTTTCTGAAGTGTAAAATGTATAAGAGCACTTTGCCATTGTTAGCAATGTTGCTAATGTCTAATATGAAGCCAGAATATAAAAAATCTAAAACTTTTTCATTGGTCGTATGAAATATTTGTTTCTAATTTCTGAATGTTAATCTTGTTGAATTTATCATTGTTGTCAGATTATAAATGCATTGTTGCAACACCTTAGAAGCCAGGGAAGCATAATTAATTAAATGGCATGAGTGATGTCTTAATGGCTATATGTAACTGTTAAAAGTATATGTACAAATAATATTTGGTGTGGGTTAGGGTTAGGGTAACAAAAAGGAAAACCTTGCATTAGAGGAGTTGCTGACTTAAATGCACTCCCATATTGCTGAAACCGATCATCAATACATTATTTAAAGACTACGTATTTGCTAATTGAAGGTTGATTTGATTTGATTACTTCAAATTTAGTGTATGTTCAAGTGCTGTTCATTGTCTATATTGAGGTGAATTAGCCATGGCAGATCTGTTTTGCTCATCACAGCATACTATTTGTGTAGCCAATGAGGGTTTAGAGTTGTGTGGTGATTGACTCCTCCTGTTCCCAATAGGAGTCAAGGCTGTCGTAGGGCTCTGGCAAGCCCTGACACAGATCCTCACAGGAGGAGAGCAAGTGGGAACTAGAGGCAGTCAAACTGGAAGCACAGTGTAGGCTAGGGGGCCTTAGCAGGAGGTCATCTGTACTGTTTGCCTGCTGGGATACTGACTGTCTGTGTTTGTCTCTCGCACCAGGTTCTTTTTTTAGTGTGTTCAGTTGCGTGCTGCTGCTTGTCAACCAGTCCTCTGGCTGTGCATGGGGGTTCTGCCAGGATGTTGGCAGTTGCAAAACTCCTTCTGAAATGCTGTAGGTTTGCTGCTGTTCAGGAACCTTTAATCGTGATTCAGCAACATGTCCATTCACGCGACGAAACAGTGATCCCAAACGCCGCAGCGAATCTTTCTTTGAGCATGGGAAGTGCTGCAAGCGACCACTTGTCCTCACAAATGATGGGGATTGCCTGTTTTTCTTCAAACCATTGGTTTGTGGTCTATCATCCACATCCTCCAGGCCTGCCATAGAGCGAAAAAGAGCTGAAACAGTAAATTGGCAGTCTCCCTTTTTTTTGTTTCCTGGAGCGAATGAGACTGAACTTGACCGTGTTTGTCTTCCAGGCCTTGTGGCTCTGTTGTTCCTCTCTGTATCGTCTTCATCGTGTTCAGCCTCTGGTTGTGTGGCCTCACTACTTGAGGAGTAGGTGCGGCGTGGTGGTTTGCGATTGCCCAGAAGGTCCAATACCTCATAGCGAAAACTTGAAATGTCCTGCTTGAGCTCCTAAAATTTTACACAGGAAAGATGCCAATTTAATTAACAGGAGAGCAAACCACATGACATTTACAGAGCACTTAATTTCAGAAAATAGCTGTCTAATGCAACCAAAAGAATTAAGTTTTATAAGTTTCTGTAAGCAATTGTTAAACAAAGCTCATTCACTCTGTATAGTGGTGTGCACCAACTGATTTAATCCTACTCTAAAGCCAGATAGAATATCATGAGAAAGAAATGTGATGAGTTGCTGCCTAGCAAACTGGATTTTAACAGCTTAAATGTTTTGCTACTTTTCTTAAGCCTGAGGGAATAGCCGAGATCTTATCCTATACATTGGGGCCTTGACTTACGAGTGCCCTAACTAAGGAGTTTTTTGAGATACGACTCGTCTCTCGGCCGATTCTTTGCTTTGAGTTGCGAGCTAAAATTCGGGTTACGAGCCAGCTTCAGATACCCCACAGCGCAGCGCACGTCACAGTGAACGCCTCAGTGCATCACGTGTCTCACTCGTTGTAACGGTCCATGGTATTGGCCCAGGCGTCCGCATGTGTCATGGGGTTTTTGGTTTCACACAATCTCACATGCGCCGCGCCACTTTACACACACACACATAT
>JAOUQX010000017.1:4933656-4947699 GCA_028566295.1 Liobagrus marginatus
AGAGAGACACACACACACACAGAGGGAGAGAGAGAGAGACACACACACACACAGAGGGAGAGAGAGAGAGACACACACACACACAGAGGGAGAGAGAGAGAGACACACAAACACAGAGGGAGAGAGGGAGAGACACACAAACACACAGGGAGGGAGAGAGAGACGCAAACACACAGGGAGGGAGAGAGAGAGAGACACACACACAAACACAGAGAGAGACACACACACACACACACACACAAACACACAGAGAGAGAGCGACACACAAACACCGAGAGAGAGAGAGAGAGACACACACACACACACACACAGAGAGAGACACACACACACATACAAACACACACAGAGAGAGAGAGAGCGAGAGAGAGATGTTAGAGCAAGAGTGTCATTAGTTTGAGATATCAGTGTGGCCCACATTTCCTTATTAAAACTGAATGAGCCCTTGGGTGAAGTTCTTACACCAAATGGAAAACAGTGAGCTTGTACAAAATGCATGAATCCATAGTTATTTCTGCCATACTGTTGATGCTGTGTTTGTGTTTGCACAATAAACACACAAAACCCGTTTCCCCAAACAGCAAATAAACATAAAACCAGAACCGAGAACAAAGAAATGATTCATGCAAGCAAAAGGACCATTTGACCGATTTTTATTTTTTGTTTTATTGCTTTTATTGGTTTGTTGCCAAAGTTGTATTATTTCTAGTTTTACATTTATGCAACAAGTCTAGCTAGCCAGTGTTTAGTGTGGTTGTTTTTTTGTTTCGTTAGCTAGTTTGTTTGTTATTTAATGAGATGGTTGATTGAGATTGCGGTCAGCTGCCAAAATAGTAGCCGTTCAGTTCAGAGACAATTAAGTTATTACTGGTTCTGTCGTCGTAGGGATGATGTGTTTATTCCCAGAGTTATAAACACACACATCATGAATTGACGGGTCAAGCGACCCTTGACAACAGGAAACGGTTTCTTTTATTAGTGTATTATTTGTATATCAGTATATCGTTATAAAATGTTAGGGGAAAGCAATGACAATGGCGTACACCGAAACGGCTAAATGGTGGCGTACGCCGAAACGGCTAAATGGTGGCGTACGCCGAAACGGCTAAATGGTGGCGTACGCCGAAACGGCTAAATGGTGGCGTGCGCCGAAACGGCTAAATGGTGGCGTGCGCCGAAACGGCTAAATGGTGGCGTGCGCCGAAACGGCTAAATGGTGCGAAATATTGCATTGCGGTCCATATTGTTACTCTTTTTTTTTGCGTTCTGTATCCTTTCCTGCACGGAACTAGGAAAATAATTTCGGCAGGAGATTCATATCAAAGTTTGAATTGCATTTTAATAATGCAAAACCTAAGGACGGGTATAAAAACAATCAAATAGGAATAAAAAAAAAACAGTGCAGTGAAGATTAATTTCAAAGCTCGCCCCATTTCCATAATGCAAAGCGCTAGGTTAGGGCTGGCCTTGCTTGGTGCTAAAGGCAAATACACACCGGACGTTTGTTCTTTCAGCAGTGACCTCCATATGGCTTTCTAAACTTATTACGCCTAGTCCAGTATAATGGGTGTAAAGTCATTGGTGTATAAGTCTTAGAACACTAGACTAGTGAAAGATGTAGTTTCTACCGTTGTTATTCAGAGTACTGTACAAGTGTTTGTGAATGCTGGATGAGGAGTTGGATTTTTCACGCCTGTCAAATTTAAATTCATACATAACACTAAATATGTGGACTGCATACTAAGCCAAGACAAGTTTCGAATTATAAGTTCGATGGAATAGGTGTGTAATAACAAACCGATCGTTCTGTCAATATAAATAAACTGATATAAACTTTACATGTTGAAATAATTCTGCAATTTAATTCAGAACCTTTGTTTGAATTGGTTTCTAGCGAATCTAAAATAGACTGCATGGAATTGTTCAAATCTGAAAACATACAAAGTATGGAATTATATCTAATATCAAATAAAATAATTTCAAATATCTAATTGCTATATCATTTTTTTCCAATACAGTATTGCGATTTTAATGCGATTTCTATTTTAAGCGTTTTAAACTATTGTTCAATAGTTTATATTTATAATATTTATATTTTAAGCTATTATTCAACAAAGACAACCAACACACTATTATCAAACAAATTATTTCCTGCAGTCCTATTTAATGATGAAAGTAGGTGAAGCATGAATTGATATGAGTGACATTTTTATTTAACTACTTTAACAAATGCCATTGTATAAGTTAACAGGTCAAAGTTCAGAGCCGCGTGGCAAGTTGTTGCTTCCACTGAGTCGGTTTGTGAATTTGCGATTAAATTGCGGCTTTGCGATGCAACAAATTGCGTTTTGTCATATTGCGATATTATTTCAAATGCGATTAATTGTTCAGCCCTAATACATCATGCAAAATATTAAACTTCATATCGGTAAGACCTGCAGTTTTGTTTGTCTTAAGTTAGTTAAGACCCGGAGACATAAAAGCGGCTGTTTGAATTTACATTCAGACCCGTATGTGTATGTTAATTAATAATTTGCTCCGAAAATTGGTTAAAAAATAAGTTCTGCCAGCCGGAACCACTTTCATGAAATTGTATAGGTAAGAGGTATGTAATAAATTCTTTTTTTTTTACTTGTAATTTGAGCATGCAAGTTCAACATGCAGTCCAGTTATAACTTACAAAAACATCGGCTCCGCTCTTTCTACTCATGTAGGTCATTCCTAGTTTTTTTCATTCTAATTTTATCATCCTGTTTTCCTTCGGATCATTCCATGTGTGAAGAATATTTTTCTATTTGGTTTAACGCAGTGTACAGATCAAGTGCGAAAGCATTTGCTCAGCCTAGACGTCATCCTTTCAGGTGCCCACTCTGGCCATCGCACATGACTTTGAATGCAAATAGAAGTTCATGCAAAGCAGAGTCCCAGAGAGCTTTTAAACGTTTCATGCTTTTTTAAATTAGCCAGTCTGAAAGTCTTTTTTTTAAATGTCTATTTACAGCAAAAAGTGTGTGATTTAAAGATTTTTTTTACAACGTTACGTTACACTACCAACAAAACTGACAAGCAGCAGTGCAAAATAGGTAAAAATGTTACATACCTGCTTCTAAGCGAAGAAATACCCCCTTTTTGCATTTTTCAATGGTTTATTCAGATAGGAAAAGATTTGTGATTAGAACACGTCAAAGCATTAAAGTTGAGCGCTAAAGATGAGGTTCCTTTGTATTTCTTTGCTAACGTTATTAGCAAAAAAGACCTAAAAGTCTGGTTTTAATTGCTGTTTTCTTTTTTTAATAAAGGAGTCCGGCAGCGGGGAGGATGATCGCCGATCTCAGCCCAGAAGGTTAGTTAAAGTCAGCTTTTTTTTTTTTTTTTTACCCAGATGTGCCCATATACATACAGTATAACTACAGTACATACAGTATAATATATAAAAATAGTATAAAAATAACATACAGTATAATATATGACTGCCAGGAACAGAAAATGTTCATTGCGTTGCATTAGTTTGCATTCTAACTTCCTGCACTATGTTAAATATCGTGTGGTACAGGTTTCAAATGCGGCGATCGAAAACCTTCTCGTTTAAAAAATAGTAATGATAGAAAAGAAGAATATGTTTAGAAATCAGACTACAATGCTTTTTTTTTTTTTTTTTTTTTTTTCACTTGGGTCTGCTGGGTGTGTTTTTGTGCCACCGAGCATCAGACGTCTTTTCTGAACCATGAAAGGGACCCACAGAAAGAGTGTTTTTTTTTTTTGTATGTTTATGACGCGGCTTCTGGCTCGCTTCATGTTCAATCGTCTGTATTGTGGTGTTTTGACATCACACTCCGGCGCGTCCGTCCTATAGCAACTTATACCGAGCGAACGAGTCCGACCAGTCCCGGCCTCAGGTTTCCTTAGGCAGCTGTGAATTGAGAACTTCCTGTCTCATGCTGTAACATACAGTTAGCAGCGTAGCGCAATCTTCACACTTCAGGACTCCGAATCAGAGCTGCCTATGTGCTTGAAAGTGTGGGAAGGAATCTTTTTAGAGTTACCTTGACTATAGCGACATTCTTAAAAAAAAACAAACACATTGTTTTTATGTCGTTTTGAGCCGATAAAAAATGTAAACAGAATGAGTACATCAATACAATTAGTCAATAAAACGAGCAATAATCAATAGAAAGGAGTAGATTTGTTATTAGATTCAAGCTTCCATAGTTTAAAACAGTCATATATTGTGTAGTATACAAATAAAACAAAACTTAAGGATGAATAAAAGTAAGAACACATAAGGATGAAATGAAAATATCAGATATGATGTTCGGAAATGTATTTAATGCATATTAGGGAGCATCTTTTGACGTTATCTTAGTCAGGGACATGGGCGATCCTGGAGACACCGGGTGCAAAACAGCGCAACTCCGCCCAGTGCACTTGCAGTTCAGTCCGTATTTGACTAAAGCTTTTATCTCCGGTTGGAGAAACACCTCCTCAGCGTTCTCAGAGTTCTGGTACTGGAACGTCATCATGACAATAGGGCCGACTTTTAACAGTAAATACCTTTTTACAGTGAAACTTCAATACCGCAGATACACAAGTTGGTTCATTTGTAACTCAAACCGCATCTTAAACATGTCTTCAGAAATGCTACATGGCTAGTTTGTTGCTCACGCTACTATAGAATATCATCCATGGTTTGTTTCATCACAACGTACAGTATATATACACAAATATCACCACAACACAATTTTTATTTATTTATTTACCTGTACCGATTCTTCAGCACAGCTTTTCGAATAGTTATACAGAAATAAACAAATTGAGATGAAGTCGTTATGCTTCTCTTTCCCGTATCTTTGGCTGCAACTAGCCCTCATCACTCAGTTGTATAATATAATTCGAGGACAGTTGAGAGGCTCAACAGCGTCCGCCGTCTTGTCTCGCACCGTTTTGTCCTGTTTGGACGCACGCTCGACGTGTCGACGCGTTACGCAAACAGCATCTTTTCCCGTACATTTTTTGCATGTGTGGCAAAAAGGGTTTCCTGAGTGGTCACTAGGTCAAGGGTGACAATGGCGTCAGCATCGCTTACTTCGCTCCTCCACCCAGAGGACACCGTCAGACATGTAAATACCCCCCAGCGCGACTTTACATGGAAAAAGACCTCATTTACACGTGTTTTCTTTACGTTTTGCAAAAGTTACAATTTCTGATATTGATATCGAAATCTCAGTAGTGTTGTTGTTATATGTTTATCAGGGAGTATTTTACTTCACAACTCTTAAATTACAACCATATGTCATGATCTTGGTATATGGCATCTAACGCATTAGATACATAAATTGCATATTGTAATGAATATGTACATACATTAGTGAAGTATTTTTGCTTTACTTAAATAAATTCCTTAAGTACATTATCTGTACTTTTATCAGTGTTTTTCTTTGTAAAACTTTTACTTTACTATATTTCAAAGCGTAATGCTCTTTTGAAAAAAGTTTTGTTTTTTTAACCTTTAATAATTTCAATCTTTGACAAATGTAGTTGTTTCTTACTTGTAAAACGTTGAATCACATTTACTTGCATAAAAGTTTGAAAGTACTAGATTCCGAATGTAATTAAGCTTTAAATGAAATTCATTTAAGACTATTTATAACTAAATGAGTAAACTAAGACTAATACTGTTTGGCCCACGCCCTTATCCAGAGCGACTTTCATTTCTCTCTTATTTTAGCAAACTGAGCAGTTGAGGGTTAAGGGCGTTGCTCAAGGGGCCAGCAGGGTCAGCTTGTTGGTGCTGGGAATAGAACCCACAATGTATTGACCGGCAGTCCAACACCTTAACCACTATGCCACCGGTTACCTTATAATATATTTCTTTATAATAAACAATACTAAACAACTCTCCACCCATGACGGTGCATTTAGAACTTTTTAGCCCCAGTGGTTCATTGCCGGGTTTGTGGATTTTTAATAGTTGCTCAAATGCAAAAAAAAAAAAAAAAAGTTTGTGCACCCTGACCCTGCGGTTCTTAACCAAACCGTAACCATGAATTTGGAGGCACACAATTGTGTACTGTAGAATGGCTTTATTGTACAATTTCCCATCGTTGGAACTAAGAGGCCCCAAACACTGTTCCAGCGTGACGATGTTTCTGTGCAGTACGCAAAGCCAGTTCCATGAAGACATGGTCGGTTCTGGTTGGAGAGGAACGACTCTGACTCAACACCTTTGGGGTGAACTGGAACACCGACTGCACCCCAGAACCTCCTCACACCGACATTAGTGTCTGATCTCAAGCTATACTTGCTAACTGACCTGCCAGTTTAAATTGACACTGACATGAAACTGTTTTGGAAGACGCAGCCAGCATGTTCCCAGAGGAGCTCGGCTTTCACTCAGTTTTGGAGTTTGTCAGTCCAGTCAGCGTGGAAGAATGTCCAAGACCAGTATGGAGACATATCAGGAATGTCATTTTGTGTGGTTCATCTGAACTAAAGTTTCTGCATGCTAAGCGAAATTCCAGATCTCAGGACAGCCCCGCTCTGACCTCACGAGGACAATGAAGCGTAGGAAGGTCATGACCAAGTAGTAAGCTGCTTCCTGTAACTACACTCACGTCCAAGGATAACATCTTTCATGATCAGGATTAATGTTCGCTCCAGCTTGTTGTGTATTTTAAACTTATTTGATCAATAGGAAGTGGTAGGTCAGAATTACTTCATTTCATTTGTCCATTTTTGCTACAAACAGGAACAAACACAGATGTCACCTTGTGGCACAAACTGTTGTAGATTTCCCAAGCAAATATTTCTGTATGTTAACTTATCCAATGATGACGCTGTAAGAAGGGATTATGCTCGGCGAACGGTATCTTAAAACGATGGACTGGTGATCAGAAGGTTGTAAGTTTGAATCCCCGAATCAGCTAGCTTGCCCCAGCTGGACTCCTCCTCTACAATGCCTTTATCCCTCAACTGATAAACTGAGTAAGTCGCTCTGGATACGGGCTCTTATTTTAGAATGTGTTTGACTAGCGAAGGAGTTCGTCAATAAAAACATTCGCTGGTTATACACGAATACGTAAACTTCTGCTTCTTCTTTTTAATTTTTATATTTAGTTCTCAATTTATAATTTTTGTTAGAAATAAAAGGCCCGCACCAGACCGGTTTGTTGTTGACGACAGCCGTGACGCCCCGCCCCCTTCTCTGGAGCACGTGCAGCACGACTCGGCCCCTCCCAAGCTCCCGTCACCTCTCAGCTGTAACGACACAAAAACAAAACATTACACACGAATCGGACAAGGAAGTCCGTGCCATTTTACTTTCTGCGCTCACAGCGTGTTTGTGGAGACTTACCGAGCTATGCAGGGGAAGTTTTGTTCTGCCAGGAATAAACCGCGATGGTGCAAAACGATGCGTTCCCACCGAGCACAGCCAACTGTCTGTAAGTGTGTATGGAAAGAAACTCATCATTGACATTTATAAAAATAAAAAATAAAAAAAACACGTTTAACTCTGTGATTTACTCTTGTGTTTAAGTGACTTAAGGTTAAAGTGTTCATGTGGCATTGCCTTTAAACAAATAGGCTTTGAACTGCTTTGAAAAAGCTTTGAAAAGCTCTTTATTTTGTGTATCACAAGCTTTTCGTTATGTTTGAATCCAAGACACTACACATGACAGGAAGTCATTTTTGGACAAACAAAGGACAATTATTATATATAAAAATTTTTTTTTAAAAAAACCTCAAGTAGTCAAGATTTCTACTGCTTAAATTGTTACATATCTGGGTTCGATCCTGGGTTACTGTCTTTGTAAATGTTCTTCGTGGATGTGCAAGTTTTTTTTTTCTTCCAAGGGCTCACATTGTCCAAAAACATGTGGGTGCGTTTTTTTTTTTTTTTTTAATTTTATTATTTTTTTTTAATTTATTTACTTATTTTGTTATTCTGAATTAGTAGGTTGTGATGGACTGGACTCCCATCCTGCCTTGAACTCTGTGTTTTTTTTTTTGCCCTGGATTGACTGGACCTACCCTGACCCCTTAGTCTAACCAGATTAAAGCTGTTAAAGAGGTGTAAATGTATCAACGATGACTATCAACACGGGACGCGCCGATCGATCGGCCCGGATATCGTTATCGGCAAACGATCACATATTAAGACGAGATCGGTTCTCACTAAACTTGGCCGATCGCAGTTTGATGACGTCAGCGCACGACTACAAAATGCGTGGGGACATACGGTAACTGATTTGGCGCCGCAGTCATGCGATCGCCCGGCGTGGTATTACTTTGAGAAACATCCAAACGTCCAAAACTTTTAATACAACAAACCCGATTCGTCGCTTAGGAACGAGCCACACCTCGTATTACATATTACTGTAAAAATGTAGCAAATATATCAAACTATAATAAAGGCAACATCTATAGTATTGATTTATCTGAATAAAGGGTTAACGGTGATCAGAGGTGATGCATATCGGTTATATAAAGCTTGAAGCGTCAGATCGGTATTGGATCACACACATGCTGATCGGCGCGTCGCTACTATAAACTGATTATTGCTCAAGAGTGTCGATGTTTTTTTTTTATTGTTGTATGGCAATAGATAGAAAATACAGTACAGTGGAGGCAGAGCAACGCTTTAAGTGATTTGAGTGTGCCGAAAAACAGGGGTCCCTGGAGTTTATGCAGCATCTACCGAATATCACCTTATAGCAACTGTGTTCCGTATCCTCGGTGGCTTCCTTCTGCAATAATGCTTCAGGAATGTTTTAAGAAACAAGACGGAATTCCCAGATCTCGATTTGCTTGTGCTTCTTCTGGAGAAAAGATTCGAAGAATCCGATGCAAACGTCCTGGTGTTCGATTCCACAGCGCACTTGTGACACGTATTTTTGTGCACTATGCGACTCTCTTCTTGCATTATAAGTCATGCAATATTAAGCGGATGGTTGTAATGGTCTGACGTGAAACGAGGTTTTAATGGGTTTATAGGAGTTTATGACTACCGCTTAAGAGACGTCATTTGTGTCAGTAAAAGTTCACGTATTTAATGGCGCGTTAATAAGGAACTTGTAGGACGACTGAGGCGAGCATAGACACTTTACACGTTTGCTTAATCACCAACACGCTAATAAACGCTGACCTTTCAGTAGTCGCGTACGTGAAACGTCCAAATAGGAAGTACTTTAGAGGAGCAGTTAATATGCTAACGACGTTACGTGTATATCTTACTCGTACGAACATGCACACAAAGTAAATGGATGGAAAAAGTGTTTTCGCTACGAGCATGTAACCAAAGGCACGTTCGCGGAGCGGACAAAACAATGGGGTAGTTGCTATATTTCGGATTCCCATTACACTAGGCGAGTCATTTACCTGTCTGCTGTTCGCTTATTAAACATTCAGCAGCGTCATAAGGAAGTATTAGTGTGTGTTTTGGGAAGTCGTCATTTTTACGACTGCTTGGAAACTTCAGTCCCGTGCTTGTAATCGCTTCCGTCTGTTGTCAGAGTTTTGTCATTAAAAAACATTTCAGTGTTTAATGCAGAGTTAAATATTCTGTCTCTCTCTCTCTCTCTCTCTCTCTCTCTCTCTCTCTCTCTCTCTCTCTCTCTCTCTCTCTCTCTCTCTCACACACATGAGTGACATAATTATTAATAATTAATCCCATGCTTCACCTAAACCTCACTGTTACCTCCGTGTTTATTTTTTTCCTTCGTAGAATCCTAAAGTTCAGAGTCCAGTTTTGTCGATGTGACTCTGATTAAAGCCGTTCCTGCAAACCGAGGTGTGTCGTGTTTAAGGCTGTAAAATACACTGATGCTTATGTTGGTCCAGGTCACGTGGTTATTCTGTTTGTTTACATTTGGGCTTTTATTTTGCCCGCCTCCACCTTTTTCCTGTACAACTTCCAGGCGCTTTATTCGCAAATTCATCATTTATTTCATGACGTTAATACAACGATCAGGCATAACATTATGACCACCTTCCTGATATCGTGTTCTTAATATTGTGCTGGTCCCAATGCTGCATGGTCGGTGTGTGTGTAGGGTTGACCTTGCGGATTCAGTGCTAGTTGAGTGGATAAAGAAATTGATTGACTCCCATCAAAAAAGATTTTTGTTTGTGGAATGCTTTATTACAAGTCCCTTTATGCATTGTTTTATAAGCAGGTGTCATTTTTTTTTTTTTTTTAAACACCCCAAACCGGCACACATACGCGCCTATTGTTTTCAGCATATAGAGACACACAGTGTCTCTAACAAACAGACTCTCGCGCGCACACACACAGCGCCAGCCATTTATTCTGTGTGTTCCGGGTTTAGCAGTTGCTGTTCAGTAAGTCTCTCGCTCTGATCACAGCTGTTACAGAATGAAACCGAGCGGCACTGGAACAGTTTGTTCTCGTGTACACACTGCACAGTGTGTCTGGGGTCTGAGGCAATGACCCCCAAAACTCCCCGGAGATGTGATTTCTCCCTCCAGAGGGCAGTGCAGCAGCAAGCAGATTCAGAATATACGTCATGGTGTTTAATCTTCAAGGACACGGCATTGTTATTAGGGATGGGGCACGATGGTCAAATATTCTATTAGTTCATGTAATTACAGAATATCGAATAGGAGGTTCATATAACCAGAGGGTGGCGCCGGCAAGAACGCACCTAACAGCAGCATCTGAAGGATAACAGAAGTAGAAGAGCACTAAGGGCTTGCGTGGCATTTGTTATTTCGCTTATTAATTGAATCAAATCTGTTCATTTATCTTTACTATTTCAACTGGGATAAATCAGTATGTGTGTACTCTGAAGTATTTGTCAGTAAATGAGTCCGTAAGAGCCTGAGTGAGTCAACCAGTAAGAGTCAGCTAGTGACTAAGTCAGTAAGTGAATCAGTAACAGTCAGTAAGTGATTAACACACGCACAAGATATCAAGGTCTCAAATAATATAGTTGATTAATTGATTTATAGAATCGGGATATTGATGATATATCATCGTGCCTTTTAGCCCTAGCAGTAAGTAAGATGGGGGGGAGGGGGGGTTGGGTGTGAGATAACGGGTTGGCAACCCATCAAGGGTGTACTCTGTCCCTGCACACGATGTTCTGATTGTCAGAATAAAGGCGATTCCAAACACAAACAAGCAAATGAACGATGCATTGTTTTCCGTCTCTCCATTTGTCCCCTCAGCATCAGCGAGAGTTTTCTAACCGTGAAAGGCGCCGCACTCTTCCTCCCAAGGGGAAACGGACCTCCCTCATCGCCCATCTGCCCCTCACGGATCACAGGGCAGCGTAGCAAACATGCAGGTATCGGAAATCACACGCATAGCAGGCGAAATGATCTGAGCCAAAGGATTTGTCTGATTTGTCATCCGTATCGTCTCGTGGTTAAGGAGATCTTCAGCAGCACCTGCAGACCATGTTCACGTTGCTCCGGCCGGAGGACAACATCCGTCTGGTGAGCGACGCAACGTCACGTTTTAGCAGCAGTTCGTATTACCGTGCAATAGCGGCCGCATAATGCTGGTCGTAAACGCTCGGATCAGAGTGAATGCTTATATTGACATAATGGTGTCTGGCAGGCAGTGCGGTTGGAAAGCGTGCGCCCTCAATGCACACGCTACATGGTTGTAGTGACCACTAACGGACGGCAGGATACCGAGGAAAGTGTGGTGCTGGGCATGGACTTCAGCCCCTTAGACACGTGAGTGTGTGTGTGTGAGACTATGTACATTTATTCATTCTACATACATTTAAATCAGTGAGTCATGCATTATCTAAATTATAAGTACGGAAGAGGGCCAGTGTTTAACAATGAGAGTGTGTGTGTGTGTGATCTTGTTTTCATGATTTATGAGGACACAGATTTGTCATATATTGTAAACATGGGTATTACACTGGTATTATAACGTAAAAGCATGTTTTATGGGGACACTTCATGAGTACAATGTAAAGTATAAAAGCTTTAAAGACATCCTAAACAATGTTTTATTAAAAGTGTAAAAATGCAAAATGCTTTGTGTGATGTAGGGGATGAAATATGCAGTTTGTATACTATATTATTTATTAGTAACTATGTATTACTATAAAAAAACCATTATGCCTATGGACTGTCCTTACTAAGATAGCAAAACGTGTGTGTGTGTGTGTGTGTGTAGTTCCTGTTCGATAGGTTTGGTGCTTCCTCTGTGGAGTGACACACTGATCCATTTGGACGGCGATGGGTTAGTGAGCCATTAACACGTAAACCGCTAGTGTTTGTACTCGTCTATCAGATATTTTACGCTGACTCTCTCGCCATCTCTTCCTCTCCCAGGGGATTCAGTGTGTCCACAGATAGCAGGATCCACGTCTTTAAACCCGTCTCAGTCCAGGCCATGTGGTGAGTATCCGGCGGAGACGACAAACGCGCCGATTTGTCCTGCCTCTTTCCTCAAGCGCTCACCGAACGTAATCGTCTCCGTTCCTTTCTTCAGGTCGGCACTGCAGTCTCTCCATAAGGCATGCGAGGTCGCACGCTGCCATAACTACTTTCCAGGCAGTCTCTTCCTGACGTGGGTCAGCTACTACCAGAGCAGTGTGTCCTCAGACCAGGTCCATGTCAATGAGTGGAACGCCATGCAGGATGTGCAGTCGCATCGCGCCGACTCACCTGCGCTCTTCTCCGACATGTAATTGTGCTGTTATGCCTTCGACGTGTGTCCCGTTTTCGTCTTAAAAACCATGCTAACTGCTAAAGAGCGTTTACATTACATTTACAGCATTTAGCAAACGCCCTTATACAGAGCGACTCAAGGGCCCAGCAGTTCCAGCTTGGTGGAGCTAGGAATCGAACCTTCGAATCAGCAGGCTGATACATTGCACAGAAATGTTATTCTTATTCAAAGGTCAGAGCTTAAGGGCCTTGCAGTAGTAGCGTGGTTGCCCTGGGACTTGAACTCGCAACCTTACGATCACTAGTCCAACACCTTAAACACTGAGCTACCACTTCCTAGAGAAGGGTACCCTGTACCGTGTACGTTTTGTGTTTGATGGTAGCCTTCTATGGGAAGTGGTAGCTCGGCGGTTAAGGCGTTTGACTAGTGATCGTAAGGTTGCATGTTCAAGTCCCAGGACAACCACGCTACCACTGCAGGGCCCTTCAGCACTGAACTCTGGGTAAGAGTAACGTTTCTGTGTAATGTACATGCGAATAAGAGTTCCAGTTCAGTTTGGCTATAAAAACGTACTTCCTGGTAAAAATAAGAACGTGTTGTCAATGCTAACCGATACGTACTAACGCTAACACTAATATTAACGAGAGTCTCGTTGTTACAATGAGAACATTTTGTGCAGACATCGTCTGCTGTTTACACGTGCAATTGTGTGCGAGGCTGCGGTTAACGAGGACATCAAAAAAAGGAAGTCTTAACGTCTGGTTTGACGCTCTTTACTGTAAGAGCAGAGAGAACACAGATCAGACAGTTCCCTCTTCACCACTTTCAGCCAGACGCCTGTGCTAACTCAAACTTCCTGTTTGTGGGCGTCTTCGCCAAGCTGCGAAGTCGAACACTTTGTTCTGCAATTATTGTATTTGTGTAGAATTACCTGATGCGCGTTTATGATGTTTTACTGTCGTGAGGATGAGTTTGAGCAAAGTCATTGTTTAACGCCGCATATATAAATACTGCGTGTTCTGTGCCAGTAGGCCAACCGAGCGAGAGAGAACCGAGCGACTGATCAAGACGCGTCTAAAAGAGATCATGACGCAGAAAGACCTGGAGAATGTCACTTCGAAAGAGGTGCGTGCAACAACTGTTCATATAGATGCGTTTACGCAGGGGTGTGTGTTGTGGCTGGGGGGGTGTGTTGTGGGCGATGTCCTGCATCGTAGGAGGAAACTACACGTACTACGCATAACCTTCTAATACACAGGGATTTTTCAGACGCATATAATATATCAACATGCGCATTAAAAAAGTTTAAAGTTGAGTTTGTTGGTCACATGCACATCATACAGTACAACATACAGTGAAATTCTTTGATTCCGCATATCCCAGCATACAAA
>JAOUQX010000017.1:5036889-5046909 GCA_028566295.1 Liobagrus marginatus
GATTTGGGCTCGTATCTAGAACGAAAATATGGCCCGAGCTCCAGCTCGTATCTCAAAAAACTCGTATGTTAGGCTGCTCGTATCTCGAGGTTCCACTGTACTTGTAGGCGTGCTTTCGCTGGTGAGAGCAGCATCCTGGCTGATGGTGTGGTGAAGATCGACAAAGTTCAATCGAAGCAGTTTTTGCTTTCTGAATGCTGCAAGCATGTTTTTTTTTTTTTTTAATGTTGTTAATTTATTTACTCTCCTCTCTTTTATTTATCCACCTTTAGGTTGAAAAAAAGGGAAATACATCAGCAAATGTAAACAAATAAAACAGAACATTATGGACAATAGAACTGGGCAAGTTTAAAATTTGGGTGCCGATAATAAACACATTGAAGGAGAGATATTAATCACTTTAATATCATATCTCCTCTTAATAGAGATTCTTTAACCCATTTTTTAAGTATACAATATTAAGAGTACTGAAAATACAACATGTTTTAAATTCAATTTATACAATACATTACATAGAAAACAATTGATTGTGCATGCATATTTTAGTAGTAAAGCTTTGAATTAATTTTTGAATTTAAATGAAATAAAAAAACATTTTACTGATTACTTAAGTGAAAGTATGGCTAGTAGGTTCAAATCAAGTCCCAGACGTTTGTTACATAAAAACAAAGTTACCCATTTACTAAGGGATAAAAAGCAAAGATTTATAAGTAAATATTTACAAGCTAATATTTGTTATAAAAATCCCTGAGTACATTTCATTTGCTGGTTTGCTAACGTCTCATTACATATTAGCACATTAGCAACGAAAACAAACAACAAAACAAACTATTAGCAAGCTAATTTAGTGAGCTAATTCAACCAACTGTACTTGCTAGCTAATTTAACTAGCAACGCAAGTTTCTGTACAAATTAGGGTTAGGGTTAGTAACACGCTTTTCTTAATTAATTAGATAATTTTAATATAGATATTTAATAAAGGTGTTAAAATAAAAGCTGGTTTAACGGTACAACAATGTTTGTTGCACTATCTACGAGCAATTTCTTTTGCACCGAGCTTCTAAAATTGCTATAGTTTTAGTAATTTGTGTCAAGTATTGATATTTTTATGTTGAATGTAAATGATTATTATTGTTGTTATTATTAAATAATATCATTATCATATTGTGTTTTAACCGTAGATTTCTAGGATAGTTTTAATTTTTCGTTATGGACATTTAAAATAATTCTCCATTGATTCCAGTAGATGGCAGTACACCCTCTTAAACTGAACATCCCCAACATGAGTTTTGTGCTTATGCTACACAACAATTATTTCCTTATTCAGCTTTATGAAAGTAAGTAAGTAAGTAATTAAGTAAGTAAGTAAAAAAAAAGAATCAGAGGTCGTCTAAGATCATCACATGATGCTACTAAGCAGGGTTTCTAGGATCATGGGGGTTCCTTCCCATCTAAAAGACATCTAAATGTACCCTCCCTGACAGATACGACATCAAATCTTTGAGGTCTTGGAGATGCTTGATTTAACCATTGTATTGTCATTTACTAATTTTTTTTTATGCCTAACAATGCTGGGTTTCTAACTCATCATTTTTGGATCAATCAACCGCCACGTCCCAGGACCACAGTAATGCTGATGATGGCTATAATCCCTATACATATGAAATGCATATATAATTTATATGCAATATAAACTCAGACCACATTTTCTACCAGGGCCCTGTTGATACCTTTGAAGTGCATATCACGAGAGATTTAAGCCAGAAGTTTGGAAAACACTGGAAGAGGTGAGAAAGTATGTTTTATTTCATTGCCAAATCTTTACTTGCGTCAGCGCAGAAGAAGTATACTGTACATTGGGTCACCGATGTCTCTTAAAAGGACTTTATCAGCACCCCGAGTGCAACATGCATGCCCTTGTATTGTCTTTAGAAGTGAAACGGTTGCCAGCCACCCCACTGTGTCTCTGAGGCATTCCCACCGTTCAGGGCGTATTGCAAAGAAGATTATCACAATCACCTGCCATAAGTACTCACTAGCCGCATTTAGCAGTGGTGTTACACCAGGACACAAGTCTGCAGCTGCTTTATCTGACACCAGCTTCGGGGAAGTGGGTTAAATGAGCTGCCATCTAAATTAATAGAATGAATTTTTTGGCATGGAGTCGTCTGAATGACAAGCAGCGAACAGGCAGTCTCTGTTTGGACAAAGCCCAAGGGATGAAATTTCCTCTCATAAAGAACAGCTCTCCTTCAGAACTGTGCTGAAATAGCGTGCATCTACATTTATGTGCCATTGTTTTAATTCAACTGTACCACAAGTCCTTGCATTTGTTTATGCCCCTTTAACATTTCCAACATTTGTGTCAATTAGAATAAACAACCTGAAAATAGATATAAACCTTATTGAACAAAATACAAAGTCTCAAATGTATTTATTGATTTAAAAAAATATTAAAAGTTGTGATTATAACACAAGTATACGCATACAAGATATGCATCACATTTACAGCATTTGGGAGATGCTCTTATCCAGAGCATCTTATAACTGAGCAGTTGAGGTTTAAGGGCCTTGCTCAGGGGCCCAGCAGTGGTAGCTTGGCAGTGCTGGGGATCAAACCTCGGTATTTGGATCAGCAGTCCAACACCTTAACCACTGAGCTACAACTTCCCTTTTGCTTTAAGAACCCAACATCAAGATTGATGAGTTGCCATCAAATTTTACGTAATTAGTTGAATAAAGTCAACCTGTGTGCAGTTACAGGGGTGTAATGGTATATGATTTGGGAAGTGGTCAGGTTAAGGTGTGCGCCTACTGATCGGAAGATTATAGGCTCAATTCCCTGGACCACTAAACTGCCTGAGCAGGGCCCTTAACACCCAACTGAGTAATGGGAATAAATATATATACATTTATATAAAAATGTAATATGATATATAAATATATAAAAATAAATATAAATATTTATATTACAAATAAAATAAAATAAAATAAATGTAGCCTGCTCTGGCTAAGGGTGTCTGCCAACTGCCAGAAATGTGAATGTTCTCTGAGTTTGTTTTCTAGTCCTTTAAATCGAAAACCATCCACCAGACCAGAAGAGAAAAAGCATGTCATGGTCTTTCATCAGGTCAGAAGGACGTTAAGCTGAGATGAAATCAAGAGGTCAAGAGTAACTCTAAAGTAGCAGAGATTGAGAATCATTCACAGGACTTGAAAATTGCTGTTCATCAATCATCTCTATCCAATCTGACATGACTTGAGCAATTTTTCCACCAAGAATGGGCGACAATATCAGGATAAATATGTGCACAAAGAGAAATATCTGAGCATTTACAAAAAAGGTGGTTCTACTACCTGGTACTTATCTGACCAGCCAATATCCTGCTATTTGTTTAACCTTATTTCATTCATTCATTCCCAGCTAATTTAGGGTGTGAGGCAGGGTACACATGGAAAATTGGCAGTTAATCGCACGACTAGCACTTAGAGACAGACAACCATTCACACACACATTCACTCCTATGTACAATTTAGAGTAACACATTCACCTATGTACAATCACATGTGTTTGGAGGTGGGAGGAAACTGGAGTACCCAGGGAAAACCCACACAAGCACAACATGTAAACTTTACACAGACAGACCCTGGGTGGGAATCAAACCAATGACTGTCTTGCTGTGAGGCAGTAGTGTTAACCACTTTTCCACCATGCTGCCTAGTAACTGTAGTATCTATTTAAATAAAAAGATGTTTAATTTCGAAAATGGAGATTCAATCATTCAAATCAAACACTGAAAAATGTAGTTATTTTTATTTGTTTGTAAATAAGATTAAGCTTTTGCAAGGCACTGTGTTTATTCTCCTGCCACTATCAATCTGCTCTCCGTAATCTGAAACATTGCCAAGGGATTTATTATAGCTGACACCTAAATGATGACAGAAGAGTTATGAAATGGAGGAATGACAATAGCCTGTAATCATTTTTCTTGAACGATTGGAACAGTAGTGTTATCTAAGAAAGTATTGACAGATAAATATCATCTGATCAACCTGCACCTACCAGTAAGCCAGACAAATTTACCAATACTCATGTAAGATGTCTAGGAACTGGGTAAAGACTGGAGAATGTCTGATGCCAATCTATGACAACGCCCAATGTAGCTACTGGTAATCAAGTATAATGCTTAATAAAGAGGTTAATAGCCATGACTTGGTTGGCAAGCCAAAACAAAATGACATTAGCCAGGTAATCTGTGCAGCAGTAGAGACTGGTGTGAAATTGTGATCCTTGTCTAAGATCGTAATTTAGATGCCATGGCTCTCAGAGAGTTGGACAAATGATGACCACAGGCATTCCTCAAAGCCTGGTGTCAGTTTGCAATCAAAGGTTACACGCCCTTTGTTTTAAGACCTACAAATCATGACATTTGTATTTCCAGGAAGCCCATACATCATGGAGCGAGTGGGCGAGGCAAGCGGGAGAGTTACAGTACATACAGTAAGTAACAAGTTAATTGCGCTGAGTTTCATCTCGTTCATCGTCGCGGTTCATCAAATGGAATATGATGGACATGATCGGATGAGTTATGTTGGCGTGTCAAAGTCAAGCTGCCGTCCATATTAAATATCATCCTATGTGCAGTATGTGGTCGATGTACGATGATCAATAGATGCCAATAGTTTGTTACGCATGTTACAAATGTTATGCGTAGCTGAATGCTACGCATAACATGAACTGAACTTCTGAACATGTACATGAACTGAATTTTTGGAGGAGTATATAATCCATGTGTTCGTTCTGTCCCTGGCATTGTGCTATCCTGTTCAAGTTTGCTTTACACAGTCTTCATTGTGTGTATTTGCGGCATCTTGATTTATGATGTGACAGTACTCGCATGCCTCTCTTGCTCTTGTCCCAGGCAGCTGTACCGAATAAGCGGTGGATTTCTGGGGGATTTGACGGCACGTAGCAGACGTTTGAGTTCCATGAGCACATGGCCTGAGCATGCACGCACTACCCTTTAACTCTTTTAGGTGGCTATGGGATTTCACTGACCAGGTGGTTACACGGCAAAGATGGATACGTTAAAAGGAAAGAACAAGAAAGATAAAGAGAGACGATTATGCTGCTGGATGGATCTTTGATCAACATCTTACCTGATTTTTATGTATCCTCTTGTTTTTTTTTCCACATTCTCCTGTTTGCTATCCTAAAAAACTTGCCAGTATGTGGAGTCGATATGCTAAAATTGCCTCTCGGAACCGTCCCAGAGTTCCTGGGATAGTCTCCAGATCCACCAAAACCCTGACTAGGATAAAGTGCTTAGTGCAATTGAATAAATAAATATATATATAGGCATAAAGATATGACCGACAGCCAGACTCTGATTTCATGTAAGGCGATTTAAGTATCAATATCCATGCGGAGTCTTTCTCCCCACTGGGAATGGGCATGTGGTATGGAGCATTCTCGGGCCATGGTCAAACTGATTGTCTTTCACGCCCCTTCTCCAACTCTCCATGTTTACACCCCCCTCACAGAGTCTCAGCTGCCGGAGCTGATGAAACATCTTCTCAGTGGCCGACGACTAAGGGCGAAAGGTTAATGAGCGGTGGGGTAGACCAACATGGCCAACAGCACCAAAGAATGTAATTAAGAGCAACACTGTCAGTCAGCACTAGCGGAGATCTCATTCATTAAAGGTAGAGAACGCATGGCGTCACTCATAATCAAAGTTCAACTTTCTTTCATACTTTAAATGGACGCTTTTGATGTCTCTGTTCTCTGTTGTGAAATTTCAGCCCCAAATTGATCTTTCAGTACCAATTTCAACGCCTGTCTCTCTACGAAGTCGTCCCACTATACAGCGCTCTCTCTTCACCATACCAGCCCTCCAGGGATGCCATGAACGAGTCGGAGGACAAACACATCTCACTATCCATGCAAGGATAGTTAATTAATGCTAAACTACTCCCAAATCTAAAACCCTTATTAAACAAAAAAGAAAAACTTTTTAAAGAGTAGTTTTCCTCATGGTGACAAAATAAAATGTCCTCACAATCTAAAAAAAAAAAACCACTTAGATATTCTTATAATAGTGAGGACATTTAGTCCCCACAACGATGTAAAAACATGTACACAGACAAATCAAATCAAACATATTTATTTATTTTTGCAAGCTAACCGACAGAGACCAAGCAGAAATGCTGGTTTAGCTCATTAGCTAGCAAGTTTATTGTCATATTGCAATCATGCTATCAACATGCTATTAATATGTCATGCTAACAACATCAAACGGAAATAAAGCTTTTCATTTTAACATCACACTAACACTGACAGATTAATTAAAGTATTTATTGAACTAACCAATTAACTAGCATGTCTACTATAAACAACTTTATTCATTGTTAGAACCAGGCTAGTCTATATCGCTAGTCTGTATAGATATCTAGCATGAATGGCTAATATTTACCTTGCTAAATAGGTCAACAATATTTTTAAACTTCGAAAACGTACAAACCCCAAATTAATTGCGCTTATTTTAATATTGTGTCACATTGTGAAATCATAGTTAAGTTCATTTAAGCTAGGAGAAGTTTTTTTTTAAAGTTTAGGTTATATAGCCTCTAGGGAGGGCATGCTGGAAGCGGGTTTGTCTTTGTGTGGATAATTGTGTGTATGGGTTGGGTTGGCGGCTGGAAGTGATTTGTTTGTGTATGGTCTGTGTATTATGGGTGACCTCCAGAGCAGAGGGATTTCGACAGGTGGTTTATGTTGGTCAGAAATATTAGCGCTAATCTAATGCCTGCAAATGGAGATCCAAGCATATAGCATCCTCTCAACAGCAATCATACGAGGCACTGCCAATGCACAAAACAACCACACACGCACACACACACACACACACACACACACACACACACACACACACACACACACTCACACACACACGCAAACACAATAGTGTCAGAGTTCAGGACTGTTGTTGATAAAATAAGATACGTAGAATTTTGGAGTTTTGGAATTAATTAAAGCTCTTTAAATCAAATGTGACAAGTCAGCAGGGGTTTGAACTCAATCCCACACTGATTATCACCTATATAATGCAATGCTATACTAGAGTGGTCAAGCCTTAGCACCACCAAGCTGCCATTGTTGGGCCCTTGAGTAAGGCCCTTAACCATCTCCGCTCTAGCGGCGCATTAACATGGCTGACTCTACGCTCTGATACAAACTTCCTAGGCTGGGATATGCAAAAACTAAGAATTTTACTTTGCTGTATCATAATTTAAATAGGTTTAACCAAAACCTCAGTAACACAAAAACATGCAGTGTGTAAACAAACCTTTTCCGAACTGACACCCGAATTGGGTCACTCCAGAGTGTGTGTAAGTGCGTCAGCTGATTGACTTGCTGACAGTAATTCTGAATGTAACCCCAATTGATAAATAGACTTCCTGTTTTAAACATGAGTATCTGTACTTCTACTGCAGTAAAGGATGTGTGTGCATTTGCCATCTCTGGCCAAATGTGGAATTCATACCACAAACCTTAAATTAATGGTCTCATAGATAGATCGGTCTTACTAGAGTATTCCTAATAAATTGAGTGTATATCTCTGCCCAAACCATCAGAAAATACCGGGGTGCCCGGAAAGCTGAAAGTCTATATTAACGCAGGATTTAGCAGCGGTTGCCATGGCGTTTAACACATTACAGCAATTACTGCTGTTCTGCAGCTGGGGCAGATGAGTAGTGTGGAGATGGGACATGGGGAGAAAGTGATGGTCTCAGTTGAATGAATAGAAAGCGGCTGAAAAAGTACGGTTTCTTTTTAATAGGAAATTGAGACTTTGGCCGATTTTTCGTAGAGCTGTACACTTTTAGTATAACCTCAAGGGCTAAACATTAGCATAAGTTTAAAGACTGCAGAAACTATTTCATTAACTTTTTTTTTTTATTGTAAACTGTAGCTATACATAAATCGAAAAAGAGAGACAACTTACATTTACCAGACACTCTTATCCAGAGCGACATAAAACCAAGAAGTTAAGGGCCTTTCTCAGGGGCCCAGCAGTGTTGGTAATTTGGCAGTGCTAGGAATCGAACCCCAGTTTTCGGATCAACAGTCCCACACCTTAATAAAACCACTTCCCACTACTTGCTTAAATATTACAATCTCTGTTTGGTTTTTTTCATTACCAAGCAAAAAATAAACGCAGTGAAGATTCTGGTTAATGTCTGGATATCACTTTTGACTTTTTTTTTTCTCTAAATGAATAACAGTGCAAACTGCAAAGCTTCAGTAGAAGCATGAGAGTTAGAGAAAATAAATACGGCAAAGAAAGAATAGATTTCTGCTCGTTTGCCCAGAATGAGCTTTGGTGTGAAGCATGGTTTGCTTGTTAGGTTAAATGGGGTGGAATCCATTTCGGGCTTGTCTCTGTTCACTGCATTAGACACTGACTGGTGCAATTATGCAATTCTGGAGCTATTTTCTCCCAATGAGCTGACAGGTGCTACAATTGTTGTTGGGGTTTTTTTTTAGCTACACCGAAAGTCATTGTATTGCATTTTATAAATATGAGACTCAATTCAAATGAGTTCAATTTAAAGGTAAAAAACAAATTTGTGGTCAGCTTACAGAACTGGTTTAGGAACAAATGTGGTCACTCAATTCAATTTTTAGCATTTACTCTTGCACTAGGGTTGTGTTAACAGATACAGATTGCAAATACCGAGTCGTTCGGTTCAGTTCATTAGTAGTTTCCAAAGCATGGTTAACTCCAGTTATAATTTGCTTCAGCAATGGAGTTGCATTACAACTTAGCTTTATATAAAATCCACTTGCTTTTCTGCATTTCAAATCTCATCATAAAAGCCAATTCAGAAAAAAAGTCCCCTATCGACGCGACACCAACCCTGACTGTCTTATTCTGAACCGAAGCAGAACAGAGTAGCGTGTTAAGTAACCTTGCCGGAGCTGGGACCCCTAACCCTGCAAATTCCCCATTCACGAGGTAATCACTCTAGAGTGTGTTTGAGTGCTCCAGCTGATTGACTTGCTGCTGCTGATTCTGAAAGACTGGCAATCGCTTTCGAAATGATTCCATCTCAGTGAAATGGTGTCATTTGTTACAATGGAGACTGATTTAAAAAAAAAAAAAAAAAAAGATTGAGATTGGTAGGAAAAAGGAAGAGAGTGTGAGTTGAGGGCTTAGTTGCTCTTAGTCACCGCATGGAACGGTTTCTCAAATGTGATAAGGCGCTGACATTTAACCTGCAGTACGCCCAATAGAAAAATCGTAAGGTGAGGGTAAGAACCAGATACTTGGAAATGGAGAACCTTTAGAATCCCATAAATAGCAGGCAATAATTGCAAACAATTGATCCAGCACAATCGATAATGAACAAAGTTGTGTTTTCAGGAATAGTCCTTTGTACATAAATACAAAAAAAGACATTTTACAGCACACTTTTAAGGCAAAGGTACCATTCATTTTCATCGTATGGCAGACGCGCTTCTCCAGAGTGACTAACAACCGAGCAGTTGAGGATTAAGGGCCTGGCTCAGGGGCCAGCAGTGGTAGCTTGGCAGCGCTGGGAATCAAACCAGTTTTCAGATCAGCAGTCCAACACCTTAACCACTGAGCTACCACTTCCCCCAATTCAAAGTTTACTTGGTTATTTAACATTTCTTGTATGTTAGAAACGGGAATTTCTATTTGTTACCCTTCCATTATGTATATCACTTGTCCTATACAGGCTAACAGGGACACCAAGGACAGGGTGCCAACCCAATGCAATGCACAACTGGACACTTTTAGTACGTACGCCTGCCTCAGGGCAAGAAGGTCATGGGAGGATGGGTTTGATTCCCGACCAGGGTGTTACTGCGTGGAGTTTGCATGTTCACCCTGTGTGCTTGCGCAGGTTTTATCCGGGTACTCCGGTTTCCTCCCATCTCCAAACACATGTGATTGTACATAGGTGAATGTGTTACTCTAAATTGTACAT
>JAOUQX010000017.1:5052366-5071193 GCA_028566295.1 Liobagrus marginatus
ATGGTATGAGGAAGAAACCTTAAGTGGAACCAGCATGACACCCAGATGACACGCAACACTGGGATTAAGAATAACCTAGTACAAACCATCAGTAAACATCTGATGTCATCAAAAAACTCTCTCTTAAACCCCAAAAACCTTTCGTTTCAGCCAGGATACAGTAGTGTCATCCGAATTCAATACTGTGTGACATTTCTCAAGGATGAAACACACAAATATAAAAATGTGTTCTTTTTTCTTTGTCCAGCTCGAAATGTTGTGGCTGCTACCAGCCTTTCCATTACTAAGATCAAAACTTCTTTGCAGCTCTAATCTTTAAGCTGTTACACTCTATTGTGCTTATTGTGTACCATTGTGCACGGAGGCTTTAAACCGTGAGACACCTGCGCTCCCTTTAATACTTTCGCTCCCTACCATAACTCATCAGATCCTTTCTCACCGGCAATATCCTGCCAATAAAAATGTCCATTTCCACAGAGCTTTAAGTTGATCAGCCAAATAGATTAGTTCGATTCATTTGATTATGTTAATCCCTGCACCTTTTCATCAACCTTACCCTGAATAGTGCCTGGGACAAAAGATTGTGTAAGACCTCTTTTCATAGGGAATTAGTATTTACCCGTCCCTATTATTCATTGCAATGTGGAATGGTGCGACGTAAAAGAAGGTAGTTAGTGATAGAAATCCGCTTCGGTGACAAAACGCTTCTCTTGTCCTCCGAACTGAAATCTAGGAGATGACAAATGACTTTATACACTGAACTAATTGGATGATGACTTAAGTGTGGAGGAATTACGCTGCTTTTCAGATGTCCAGGATTACAAGCATGGGTCATTCATTCTGATATCCAGCTTTTGAAAGGGACAAAGCAACACCGGAGAACAAAATAAGCTTCTTAATATGTGTGAATGGTACTAAAAGAAATTTTGACCAAATTTAGATGGATGTCAGAGGTGGCCAAGGCTCAAAGTCCTGACTTTCAGCACACATATACTATCTACTTGACAAAAAAAACCCATGCTTTCATGTAAAAAAAAAAAAAAAAAAAAAAGGATTTTATGAGCAGATTTCTTACAGCATAAGCATTGGTTTGTATTTAAAGCTAAACCTTAAAGAAAGCAACTAAAGGTGCAAACGTATGTGTTTGTAACATATCTGGCCTTTTAGACTTTTACTATCTTATTCTTTAAGACAGCACGACATTTTACTTCACAGCTTTATTTTGACAGATTCTTGGCTCTATCAGCAGTTAAATAGTGAAGTGCAGGTTTGTTTTTCCCTGAACTAAGTTTTCTGGCTCACAAGATTACAAACAGCACATAAAAAAAGTTTTTCAATAACACAAGAAGACTAATTATTAAAGCTTTTTTCTTTCCCCCATAGATTATACTATCAATACAATATATGCACAATGTCTGAATCCGTTAAGAAGTCCCATTCGCAATGCTTGCATCAGTTAAAGCTTTTTTGGTAGTCAGTGGAAGTTTGATCCTTGTGAGGGTCCGACGGGAATCTTGACACTGTAGTGCACATTACGCTTTGGTCTCATGTCCTGGGTGTAAAGGGAGCGAGGCGTTAGGCCTCTTTTTCAGCTATACCGGCTGTGAGGATGCTAAGCTGGCCGATGTGAGCCGAGTGCTCTCTGGCTTTGAGCCGCAGAGCCGCGATACTGGATGCGCGGCGGTCTACGGGCGAGGATGAGGATGATGCACACAAAGTGGATGAAGATGAGGAAGAAGGATTGGGAATGTGAACGGGAGGCAGGATTGCATTCTCTGTTGTGGAAAGAGGCAGTCTTTGAAGTGCCAGTGGGGTGAAGAATCTGTGAAGGAATATTTAGATATGCTGATTGACAAAGCATCAGAAACATCAGGCAAAGCTAAGGATATAGTACCGTATGTTGGCTCGAACCTGTGTATTTGTGCACTGTTCAACTTGAACTCACTAATGGAGATTCAGAGCTTAAACTTTTATCCTTTTCCAGCTACAAGTTGCAAAAAAGCTCTGGGTATGCATATCAGTGCTTTTTTGCAATTTGTAGCTGGAAAAGGATAAAAGTGAAATGCTTATTAATCTGAAAATGTCTCATTTAGATGTAACGCTACATCTAAATGAAAACTGCTATTTTTATTCAAAGTGATGAAATCTGGTCTAAAGACACTTGGAGAAATACTTTTGAATCTTTTTTAATACTAAGAGCTCAGGGGATTTGTTTTCCTACATAAAGTTTAGTCAAATTCAGCATTCTTAAAGAAGACTCACCTTCCAAACGAGGGGCTGATGAGGGCAGGGTGTCGGAGCATTGCAGCTCCAAGCAGAGAGCAGATTCGGGTCGGGGGTACAGGGTTCGGGATGGGCTGGGTGAATCCATGGAGAGAGACCGGCCACCCTGACTCGCTAAATGCACGCCCACTCAGATAATGGCATAGAGGCTGTGCTGCAGTGATGGGTCCAGGAAATGGAAGTCCTAGACGTTGAGGCTGAATCCCAGCCTTCTCTCTTTTTCTCCATTTTGCACGGCGGTTTTGGAACCAGACCTAAAGCACAGAAAAGTTTATTTAATTATCCTTTACTAAAGTCCTAGTTATGATTACTATCATATATTGTTATTATTAATATTATTATTATTAGGATTATTATTATAAATCATTGCCATATACATATTGCACATAGATGTACATCTGTAATTTGTAATAACTGTATTTAATGTCAATAGTATTTATACAACCAACACCCCCCCTCCCTTTTTCTACAATTTCCCTCTCTCCCCATCCCCACTTACAGCAAACGTTCAGATAGTCGAAAAAGCATTTCACTGTATGTTGTGCCACGTATAATGTACATGTGACCAATAAACTTTGAACTTTGAACTTTAATGAATTGAATGAACCGCATCAAATAAAATCCAAATTTTCCCAATTAATACTAAACAAACTAAAAGTAACTCAAGTTTTCTAAATCCATTGATTTGTCAAACATTACATTTTTGGACCAGAAACCTCTTTAAAAAAATTTAGCTTAAACAGAACAGATTTTACTTAAAAACCCAAACAGCAAATGGAGAGATAAAAGACTAAACTAGAACTAAATTAAAATTGGTCTTTCTGGTTTATAATCCTAAAGCCCGGTTTGGGTTAATAATTATTGAATATAAAATAAGCTGCTATGCTGCACAGCTTCCAAAGCACGTGGTTTGTTTTGTTTTGTTTTGTTTTGGGGGTTTTTCTTGTTTTTTTAAACGCAATTTCATAGCAACAAAAAAAAGAATAAAAAGTAAAGAAATCATAAGTGCACTTACTTGCACGCGCGCTTCGGTCAGATCGAGCCTCATAGCCAATTCCTCTCTGAAAAAGATATAAAAAAGAAATAGAACAAAACGATGTCATTATTAGCCTCGTTACAACCATTTTACAATGACCGTCTCGATTTTGTTCTCTTTTTAAACTTTCACACTAATAAATTGGTCTTTTTTTTGTTGTTGCTTAAAATACGAAGTAATGTATTTATTAAGCACGGACAGGTCAGCAAAGCACGTGCTTGGAGATCCCATCTGAATAAAGTTGATCAGTTAAACACATTCTAGTTTTATATCATCATCCACAATGCTGCATTAGACTACTAAATAATTTTTATTACGATTTACAAGTAGTCACAACATTTATTTACATAATTATGTAATTACAAATATGTACTGCGCTCAATTTAGATAAAAACATAGAAAGACTCAAATATGTATTTCGCTTAAATATATGAACGACATTGAATTCGTAAACTAGACTACTCTTCAGACGAATAGGACAATTTACATTTACATTTTCATACGTCCATCTGAATTTCAGACTGGCTAAATACAGACACAAACGAATATCGCACAAGTTAATGCATGAGTTATTGCACGGATATTGCACGACTTATTTGCACGAGTTTATGCACGAGCTATTAAACAAGTTATTGCACGAATATTGCACGAGTTATTTGCACGAGTTAATGCACGAGCTATTAAACAAGTTATTGCACGAGTTATTTGCACGAGCTGTTAAACAAGTTATTGCACGAGTTGTTTGCACGCGTATACTTATTTCTGTAACACTGTTACAATGTTACATGTTACATTACATCTTTCATGTCGATGCAGTTGTAATTAAGATCATTACATGTGTACCTTGTAAACACGTCAGGGTAATGCGTTTTTTGGAAAGCCCTTTCAAGTTCATCCAGCTGGTAACTTGTAAATGTGGTTCTGTATCTCCTCTGTTTGCGTCTCAGTGCCCCGTCTTCAGCATCGCTGCTCGGTGACGCGTACACAACGTCCTCGCTGTCCCTCGCGCTTGTGTTTTTGTCTCGCAGTTCGTTCTCGGGTCCCGGGGAGAGGCACGTGTCCCCGGGAACTTTGATTTTATCCGGATCTGCTTGATCCTGTGCAGCGCGGCTCTTTGGGGAATTGGTGAGTGCATGTTCCGGGTAGCAAGAGTTGAAACCAGCTCGGAGCTCCAGCGCGTCTCCGTGTGCGCGTTCCAGCGCGTCTCCGTGTGCGCGTTCCAGCGCGTCTCCGTGTGCGCCACCCAGCTCGTCTTCCCGCCGCGGACTGAACGGGCGCCGCAGTTTGGGTGGCAGGTGCAGGGCTGTGTTTGGAGGCAAATCTGCCCTAGCTGCCAATAGATGGGAAAATGTTTTTTATAAGTTTTACAAATAATGAAGGAGGAAAAACTGGCAACCTTTACCCTTTTTTTTTTTACACTTTTGTTAAAGTTTTAATTATTAAAACCCATCTCATGAAATGCAATCGAATGCAATTACACGTAAAATTGTTGGTCATTTCCCCCCATCAGTTAAGTTTCTTAGTTTGTCTTTTATTCACCCATGATCCACTTTAAGACATGAAAGATGTTTAAACTTAAAAAAAAAAAAAAAAAAAAACACGAGTCGCCCTAGCTTTGTTAGGTCTAACTCACGTTAGCCTAATTGATTATTTTAATTTTGCTAAACTTAATATATTTTTTTGTAAAGTTTAATATCCAAACGACGTCATTATAATTGCAGATAAGAAAATAAAATACGTTCACTTATTAAAACTTTACTGCCTTTTCCTACACAGTGGTTACAGAGCTAATTCCAGTAACACTGGGTACAAGGACGACTGCTCTAAACAGGGCAGCATGCACACGTGTTCACACCTATAGGGCAATTGATCATGATCATGGCCAGTACGCGAATGCATAATTCGGACTCCATTGGAAAACCAGAGTAATCTCAGAAAGCCTGGGAGGAACAACATTAAACTGATTTTAACAAGCAGAGAGTTTATTCTAAAGATTAGAATTTACTGTGTAGCTTGATATGTCCTTTCCTCTTTATATTCATCTGGAACTGACTTCATCACCAAGATATAGCTATTGCTAAAAAAAATAAAATAAAATAAAACAAAATAAACAGACAGGCAGACAGACAGACAGACAGACAGACAGACAGACAGATAGATAGACAGACAGACAGACAGACAGACAGACAGATAGATAGATAAACAAACAGACAAATAAATAAATGAAAAACGCTCAATAGTCGGTGGTGTAAATACAGTAGGTTACTTTTTCTAGTTTCTCGCACGTGATGTACATTACAGTAGTTTTTCGACGGTCCCTAATTAGAAAGCAAACATGTTCAGCGATTTAATTCAAATTCAGATCTTATTTATCACATACATAGAACAGACCTTCAGTGATATGCTTCTTTTTTATTATTACGCATATCCCAGTTTAGTATGAAGCTGGGGTCAGAGCGCAGGGTCAGACAGAACGTCCCTGGAGCAACTGATGTTAAGGGCCTTGCTCAAGGACCCAATAATGGTAGTTTGCCGGGTGCGAGGTTTGAACCCCGACCCTCTGATCACTAACCCAGAGCCATACTATTGAGCCGCCACCACTATATACACCAATACTTTTAACATATGTGGTAATAAAAAACTTTTTTTTTATATTACCGTAATATAATCTTCATAGGATAAACAACACGTCTGTGTAACACGAAAGTAAACTTTGTATCTGTACCTGATTCAAAGTGTCATCGTTATAAATAGGAAAGTTTACAGTTGGACAGCAGAGTGCAGAGTCAGCACATCAGGATTAAAGCAAGCGTCATTGAAGTCATACACACCTTCTCGTTCCTGTGTTTGAAGTGCCGCTGTCAGACTTTGCATCCCTAAGAGCCTGACTTTAAGAGGACTTCGGCTCAGTATGCTTTCAATACAGTACGACGAGAACAAAGTAGGCGACTTGCAGTTGCAGTTGGCTCGGATTCCCGCCTCAGCCTCAGCGCTCATGTCTGTAGCGCTCACGGACCTGTGTAGGTTCCAGGTCTCGGGGTCTGTGTGCACCTCTCTGGACTCGAGCCCCCACTCTCATTTGTAGGCTACTGATGTTTCAGCTTCCCGCTGCTCCGTTTCTGATTGGCCAACGAAAGAAAGGATTGATGCCGTAAGATCGATTTCAATCATCACATGCATGATGATAATGGACAGCAGTGTCTGTGTGCGCGCGCGCACTCGCGTATGTCTGCGTGTGTGTGTGAGAGAGAGAGAGAGAGAGAGAGAGAGAGAGCTCTGAAAAATAGTTAAAAAAAAAAATAGGCTAACATTAGGTCAGAATTTTTTTTTTTTGCAACCGATATTTTTCTTTTTAGCACTTTAAGACTTTTAGACGCATTTTTAGAACTCTGTGAATAGAAAGTATACTAACTGAACATGTCATTGTTTTACATTTTAAATCTCAACCTCACCTTATATTGCACGTGTAAATAGCAAATGAAATAATAATGTAAAAAACAAATAAATAAATAAACAACTATATTAACAGTAAATATACTAAAATTATGCCCTATATAAAAAAAATACCGTTATTTATTTAGCATGTGTTTATTTTTGCAATAAAGTCAACATTTTGCACACCCACTCAAACACATGCGGGCGCACGCGCGCAACCGACTGCAAGATGCGAATTAGGAAGACATAAAAAGAAAGGAGAGGAAGCAGAGAAAGGAAGGACGACAGATGCGAATCAAGTGTATTGATTCAAAGAAAGTGTTGTGAAATGGCAAAGCATGCATGCGGGAAGATTTACTAATAAGTGTAAGGTTATAATTTTAGCAAGATTAAAATGTAGGAACAATATTATTTTGGTCTCTACTGCTCATCATTTACGAATTGGGTTTTTGTTGTTGTACAGAGTTGCATATACAATATCCTACAAAGACGTGTCTTTTTTCACCAATCTTTTTTAGATACAAATGTGTTCATGTAGCAGAAAATTATAGAACTATATACACAAAATAAATAATATAACCCATCATTTTTGGATCCTCTTTACAAACAAGACATTTTTTTTACTAGGATTGATCAAAGAAATTGATGTTTTGCAGTGTCGTTAACTTTCATATAAATATGAATGGGTACGGTCTAAATATGATTGTGATAAAGTATAGCATGATGTAATGAACAGTAACTTACGTAGCGGTGATACTGGTCAGTGTGGTGTGTGAGCGCCCCCTACTGCTTAAACTGTGGAAACACTATTTTCTCCAGTTACTATTTGATTTGTGTAACAGATAGCAGAGATAACTAAAAAAAGCAAATGTTTACGTTTTACGTGAATGCATGCGTTTATAATGTATGACAATAAATACAGACTATAATAATAATTAAAACGTGGACTATTTATTGTGAATGAAGGAACTGATGGGTCCGTTGTTGAACGTCGCTCACAAATTGATATCATTTAAGTGCAGTCACGTTTTGTTACCGTAGATAGTTAAATGAATCTTTTATATAAAAAACATGAAAGAATGAATAATGCACGTTTAGCAACAATTCTGGACACTATTTCTTAGTCGTTTTCTTTTTTAATTTGTTACATCAACAGCAGACCTCTTACAAATAATAAACGAATCGCCTTTCAATCTATTTTTTAAAATATATTTTATATAGATAAAAAATATAGTGTGCCAACCAATAGTTCATGCAAAAACAACATTTAACTTTAACTGCATTTAATTAATAGCAGCATGTTTCTAAAATGTATTTTCAAGTAAAATCCACGAGCCTCCAACGCTTCACCTAGCCTAGTTACCGTAAACCCCTTTATATACGCACACTTATTTACTATTCGGTTGTATTTGTCTTTATATGCCACAGTATGATATCAGGACTATTATATTATCGAATTAAATTGCATTATATATACAAATAACTGCCAATAGCAGCGTGTGTAAAAACGTTTGTGTTTAAATGGGAATAAAACACATTTACACATGCTTGGCGTTAATAAAGTGAAGTGGTATAGGAAGTATTACGATTGTTACGTCATGGCGGCGTCGCCAGGCTGGTTTCCGTGGTAACAGTAAACAACGCGGCAATAAAAAGAAGCGTCTAAGCAATGAGTGACTAAAGGTAACAAAATGGCTGCAGTAAATGACACAGAAGCGGTGGATGGGCCGTATTATCTAGAAAAAGTGTCCATTCCAGATGACTCCGAGGATGGGTTTGAGTATGAAGAGATTAGTGTCGAAGAGGAGAGCGTGCCTGAAGAGGAGGATTTGGAAACAGCAGCTGAAGTTCTGCGTAAGTGCACCAGTGATACTGAGTTCATCCCGGAGCAGATACCTCCCCCGATCCAGGAACTATACAGCCCCGTCCCTGAAGTTGTGGATGATTTTCTGCGCAACTTTCTGTTGAAAATGGGAATGTGCAAAACACTAGATTGCTTCCAAAGAGAATGGTTCGAGATGTTACATAAAGACGCATTCAAAACAAACCAGGTGGGAGTCGTGCCGGATGTATACACTCACAACCAGCTGCTGGACAACGATCTGAAAAAAGTCCAAAGAGAGCGAAGCACCTACAAACAGGCTGCCTTCGAAGCAGGAGAGACCATTGTGAAGCTTCAGAAAGAACGTGACTTCCACCGGATGCAGCATAAGCGTGTGGTGCAGGAGAAAAACAGACTGATCGAGGACATCCGGAGACTAAAGAAACACTATGAGTCTTATCCCCCTGCTTTGAAACAACTGAATGAGAAGTACCAGACAGCTCTCAAGCAAAAGATGTTGGTCAGTATTGATAGAGACAGAATCTCCGGTCAAGTTCCTAACCTGGACAATCTGTGTAATTCGCGTACCCCATCTGGAACCCGCAGGCTTCCAAAAGATACCGAGGTTCACAATGGCCGAAGTCCAGAATGTGGACCCAAACCATCAGTTGATGAGGGTGTGGCTTCTAGCAAACATTCAAAAGATTCCGAGTTCCCAGCCAGTACACGCATAAATCCCTTTCTGCCCCAAATAAAAGCCTTATCTGCTCAAAGCACGAATATATCCGGATTTTCTGTAACCAAGTCCATCAAAGCCCACACTATGCCTGTGAACTATCTTGCTCTCCATCCGCACAAACTGCTCGTAGCTTCTGCAAGTGAAGATCACTTTTGGAGGCTTTGGGGGATGCCTGAAGGGGAGATGATTATGACTGGAGAGGGTCACACTGGCTGGGTATCCTCCTGTAGCTTTCACCCCAGTGGACACTGTCTGGCCACTACCAGCGAGGACACCACAGTGAAGATCTGGGACTTTGCCAAATCCTGCTGTGTGCTAACACTGGAAGGCCACACTCACATCACCTGGGGATGTTCCTTCCACTCCTGCGGAGACTTTGTAGCCTCTTGCTCCATGGACAACACAGCCAAAGTGTGGGACCTGAACAGTGAGCGCTGTCGCTACACACTTCGTGGCCACGTCGACTCAGTGAACAGCATTAGCTTTTTGCCCTTCTCCAACATTCTGCTCACCTGCTCTGCTGATAAATCCATTTCACTGTGGGATGCCCGTGCTGGACTCTGCGCGCAAACTTTTTACGGGCATAGGTACCCATGCAACAGTGCAACCTTTAACGCCTTGGGAGACATGATCGCTTCCTGTGATTCCTTTGGTGTCGTTAAATTATGGGATGTTAGGAACATTTCAGCTATAACCACTGTGGATACTGGACCACACGCTAGCAACCAAGTGGGCTTTAGTCCAAACGGACAGGTGGTAGCAGTCGCAAGTGACGATTATGAGGTGAAGCTGGTGGAAGTTGCATCTTCACAGCTGTCCAGTCTTTTAGGACACATTAACAGCGTTCAGAGTGTCATTTTTGATCATAAAGGGGAACATCTATTCTCTAGTGGATATGATGGTGACATTTTCGTCTGGTCATAATATTTATAACGATTGCTCAGATAATTTAATGAATTTTTATGATCCATAATATTGTATGTATACTTGAACTTGAACTTTGTATGTACTGTATACTTAACCAGAAAAGAAAACACTTCGGTACAATTTTATTAAACATTGAACTCATGTACCCAGAAAACATGGAGTATGTTTCCAGTTAAATCTACATGCAATATTATGGATCATTCATATTTTATGAACTTACTTTTGCTAAAATACTTAAATTCCTTAAACAGAGTGGATTCAAACGATGAAATACACAGTCGATCTAAGCCGAATTAATTGATCAAAATATTAAAGTGTGTCTTACTTTTAATACATTGAATGTGATTTGTTTAATTGGTGACATGAATAAAAGTTCTTTTAATGAATGAATATATTCATGCAATTTATTACCAAAACATTAAACAAATCTTTCAGATCCTTTCACATTATGGATTTTATGTTCCCCTACTTTTTATATTTTTGGCCTTAATAGGGATTATGGCACGTTTTTAGTTTGCTAGTAAAAACAAACGTTTGTGTTTGTTGAACATCTAATTCCAATTTTAGCACCCTTTCAGTTTTATTAACTCTCACACTTCTGGGATATGTTAAGACTAGATTTTATAGTGTGCGCGTGTAAATTTGTGTTCCCTCATTCTCAAGAGCATTAGCTATGTTCTACAAAAAGCTCTGGGTGCAGTCAGTGTTCTGGTTTCTATCGCAGAGCCGGTGGTCCTTTAACTTCAAACTTATCAAAAATGTTTTAATGAAGCGCACAGGCTTTGTGCACAGGTGCATTGTCATGCTTTGAACAGATTTGGGCCTCCTCATTCCAGTGAACGGAATATGCTATAGCATACATTCTAGACAAATGTGCCTGCAGATCGGAAGATTGTAGGTTCAATTCCCAGCAACACCAAAAAAAGAAGACTGCCCCTGCTGGGCCCCTGATCAAGGCCCTTAACCTTTAATTGTTCAGTTGTCTAAATGACATTAATGTAAGTCTATCTGGATAAGGGCATCTTCTATAAGCCAGAAATGTAAATATAAATATAGTGTCAAACACATCAGTGTTGATGGCACAACGGTTATTGTAAAACTAGTAAAACAAGAGACTTTAATTTAAATGTTAGTTTAATTTAAATGTTGCATATAAAAACACAATTTAGATTCAAAATTTAGTTGGGCTTTATTTGAATTTTTCGAAAAGGTCCTATTAGTATTTATAGACTACATACATTTATTTATCCGTGCAACGCGGGAAATAATTCTCATCCACACCGCTAGATGGGGCACTTGTTCCAGCAGACGAGAAGCTCATGGAGGAAGTACGAAAGCAAAACAGACACACCCCCTTAAAATCGCGGGTTCAGTGCTTCTACGGGGAACCTCTGGATAATTCAGGTTGTATCCATTTTTTTTTACAGTGTTGGACCGAGTTGCTGTGTTTACTTTTTAAGTAGCGAATCATTTCTGCTTATTTACGGGGGTTTTGTTGCTATTGGGTGGTATTTAGACTGCAGCTAGCGTTTCTGTTAAAACCGTGTGCGTATTAACTCAGCGTCCATGTTTGTTTTAACAACCGATTAGATCTGATCTATTGTTGCACCATAAAGACCATGAGAAACATATTCTTGCGTCCGAAACGCGCGCCTCTGGCGTCGCGCATCGACCGGAAAAGGACGCGCATGAACGCGCTCGAGGAGATGCTCGAGGACAGTGATGAAGGATCATTCTGTAGCACGACGTCCAGCGACGCCTCCGAGAGTGAGTACCGTGAGTCGGACGAATCGGATGATTCAACTGCGCCCGAACGGGAGGAGGCGGGAGACGACAGCGACGGGACGGACGAGGGAAAGGGCGGCGTGTCGCGGAGACGCCGGAAGAGGTCAGCCAGCGCGAACGTCCTGGACGACGACAGCACCGAGTCTTCGGATAGCGATGTGGGAACCGAGCCTGTCCGGAAAGCGTCGAGCAAAAAACGAATAAAGCTTTCCGACTCCGACGGTGAAACTGGGAAGGAGAAGGAACGAGAGAAAGCGGCTAAAGAAGCTGCTGCCAAGCGGAAAGAGAGGAAGAAAAAACTAATGGAGCTGTTGAAGAAGAGAAAGTCTGGGGCGCCACCGCGCAGGCGCAGAACCATGGTAAGGCACGCGATGCATCTGACTGAAATATTACGTAGCCTATTTTTTAAGGCACTAAAATATTACATAGCTTACATTTTTTAAGGCACTAAAATATTACGTAGACTACTTTTTTAAGGCACTCAAATATTACGTAGCTTACATTTTTAAGGCACACGTTTGTTATTAAGTGTAGAGCACATTTTATAAAGTTTCTAACGACAATATTTATAAAGCACATTATTGTTCATTTGTTGTTAAGCAGGACACCGTTTATAGCATTATTTGGAACATATGTTCTGTGATTGACTAAGATGTGTGAAGAAAGACCTCCACAACAACCATTAAATAGACACTTGGTGTCATGGCCACGCTTAGAATAGACCACGAACAGAAATGAATGTGTGTAACAGGTCATTTGTGCCCCCCGAGTGACCTAGGTGTATTTGTTAAGTGCACACTGATTATTGAGTTGTCATTAACAGTTCAAAACATGTTCTTATTCAGGAATCGGAAAAGGTGAAAGTTGCAGAAAAGGAACCTGAAAACAAGGGTGATGGGAAAAGCTCTGACGAGTCTAGCGATGAGGACAACGTCCGCTTGGTAGGCAGCAGTGAAGAAGAGAAACTTGCCGACACTGACAGCCTGAAGGACTTCATTGTTGAAGACGAGGAGCGGAACGAGGGAGAGGAAGAAAAGGAAGAGGCTGAAACAGACAAGAAGAACTTCCTCTCCTACCTGCCACGCGAGTGTAAGATTTCTACAGTTGGGATAAATGTTTGATGAATAGTTTAATTGCTTCTGATTGATTTAATTTCCTTGTAGTCATCACCGGATCTCAGCTTGCCCACTTTCAGCTGGTGGTCAAAGCCTTGTTGATCAACGCACTGGACCCGTCCTTCCTCAAATCTGTTTATGGTATGTATTTTTTATTTATTTCCTGTCAGCTTTCCTCTTGTTGAAATGAAATCAGTACCCAGTGCTCTCTAGGTATAAGCGATGGTTACAAGAGGTGATATATGTGTTTGCTTTCTTGTCAGACCGATTATCCAGTTGTAGTTGTTTGTGAGGTAAAGAACATAGGGCTGTCCTCCGAGTGTTAAGCTGCATTGTGACTCAGCGGTTTGGAAATACTGTATGTGACGAGCTGGAGTCACTTTGCACGTTTTATTTTTATCAGACACTTTGCTTTAAGTAACAATCAAATTATTAGCTTTGTTAAGATTATTCACATTCATAAAGTTTCATATCTAAAAGTTGTTAAGGTCACAAGTCAAGTCAAGAAGCTTTATGGCCATTTCAACCATATGTAGCTCATGCAATACGCAGTGAAACGAAACAACGTTTCTCCTGGACCATGGTGCTACACAGAACAGAATCACATCGACAACACAGTTACATGTAACAAAACAACACAGAGCTACGGACTACAAAAGTGCCAAACAACAGTCAAATATTATACGCCACAGGACAGATACATACATTATAGAGCTGGCTGTAGTGCAACATGTGGCACATGACCAAATAATGATTGCAGCATTAATGAATAATATAAACCTCAAATCAATAATATAAACCTAGAAACCCATCGCAACACGTCTCACTAAGTTTACTCATCAAACTCCTTCTGGTATATGCAAATATGGAAATAATAGGATATGATTGGTTGCTTCACTAAGTAATTATTAAGTGCGCTTACTTGGTTCTCCAGGTGGTGAGCGGACTAAGCGCTACGCTGAAGAGATTAAATCATCATTGTTTCACTTTGATGAGCGACTCGTTCTCCCACGCCTGGAAAATCTAAAGCAGAGGAGCCGCTGGAAAGAACGCTACAAAGTAGGAATCATCAAACACGTGTGTGTGTGTTTGTGCATGTACGCTATATGTGTGTATATATATATAGTCCAGCTATACACACACACGCATATATATATATATATATATATACATACATACATCAGTGATTATATGCAAAGCTTAACCCATGTGGGTTGTTATTCTAAGGAGCGGGTCGAGTGTTATCCCAAAGTGCGGGTTACTGTGGTGAACATCCTCAATAAGGGTTGCGAAGCATGCGAGCTCCACCGAACCGGCCGCTTCTGCGTGCGTCTGTCCGGGCAGCTGTATCACCATCACACACTGCAGGAGGACCAGTTCATGCCCGATGACTCGCAGGTAACAAATACAGTGAACCTTATTTTTGGAATCAAATTTGATCTCAGATTCCTACCTTAGTTCATACTACATTGCTTTTAAGGCTTTGAATGATTTAACAGTGATTGGGTATTTCCATTGTGAGCTGTTTAAAATGCAGTGCCCTGGTTTTAGTTGCTTGTGCAACTTTTGTGGTCTAAAGTTCTAGAAGTGGTGCGATCTGTTAACACACCAGATTTATGTATTAGATATAAAATTATGTCCCAAAGTGTTTTATTTGTATTATACCGTATCCTTAAGGATTTTATTTACTATATTTATTTTAAATCAACTTTAACTCGTCTGTGAATCAAACTAATTACAGACAGCGATTACCAAACTAGCCAGTTTTCTCTTTCTCTGCTACTGAGGAAAAACTACAAAGCTTCTTAAGTTAGAGAAACTTTTAAGTGGTTAACTTTTGTTTTTCTTCGTTGAGCAACACTACATTCTTTTAGTCAGTTAATTATTAGGTTCAAATTATCTTCTGCTGTACAAGTCCCAGCTGTTACTATATAGCGAATAAGTCATTAAAATAAATGTGATTTAAACTACAGATGGCAGTATTATTTGAGTCGTTACAGAAAATTAATCATCATCATCCTGACCAATAATTCCTAAGATTGGCAGTGCTATAAAAATGACTAATAATTCTGTTTTACAAACTACAGACGTTCTTTGTCGGCTCGGTCTGTGCCAGCCGGACTGAGGTGTACCATGCGCTCAAGCACTTCAAGTACCATCTGTTTGAGCGCTGCCTCACAGCTATGAAGGATCGCAAAGAAAGTGAGCAGCAAACGCAAGAGAAAGACACAGACGAACCGGTGAAGGACACCGTGACTAAAATGTTCAACAAGCTGATGGAGGAAGGCTGGATTACGCAGGTGTGTGTTTGTTCTTTCTGGAGTTAGGTTAAGAGGGTTGCATATCATGTCGATGCACAAAAGCAAACTGATAAACAAATGGCCGATATTTATCAGTGATTTTTCTCCTCTCTATGCAGCAATATGATGACTTTCAGGAGCGTCTTAACGCTGCAGATTTCTTCCAAGAAGAGAAGCTGGACTAAAGTGGAAGACGTGTTTTAGACGATACATTTGTTTGTACAATAGTCTGCAGTATTCAACAGCAAAGACAGAATTATAACAATCTGTGCAAGTTTGTTTTTTTTAACTATACATGGTCTTATTATTTTGCCAATCGCTTTTTTCCTTTTAAAGAATTATTTTAAGCTTACAAAAGTATTTGTAATTTTGAAAAACTATTACTCAATGAATGAAAATAAAAATGGCTAAACACTACTGTAAATGTCTATTTCTGTGGTCACTAGTTTTCTATAGATTAGTCCTAGGATTAAATAAAACTGATAATTGTTGTACAAATACAAGAAAGTATTTAATTGCTTTAATTTTTTATTATAAACAAAACAAAGGCAGAGAGGAAACACGGGTATGACAGAATGACCAAAACATACTTTTTGTTTTAATTAAAAATTTAAAGCATGCTGTATTTACATACAGCATTTAAAGAAGTCCAAGTTTATACTCAGTCATGATGTGTGGTTCACCCATCAACTCACACTGGGCAGGATCTAAAACACACACACAGTTCAGTAAGTGTACACTAGAATAGCTCTTCTAGTAGGTGGGTAGCAATCAGAAGACTAATACATAATTTAATTATATTAATTAATATAATTATGTATTATTAGCATTATTAATGAGTTATTAAGCATTTTATTAAATAGCAATTATATGATTAATATCTTTTAGATCAATACATTGATCCAAATAAGTGTACTAAAATGGAATTGCTTGTTTTACATTTTATTAGATATTAATAGTATTTCTTAAAATGACTGTTGTGTGTTTGAGATTCAAAAAAGGGTACTTGCTTAACGTTTACACTAATATATCTACTTTAAACAACCTACTACTAATAATGAGCAATTGGATATAAACATGCACTTACCATTAAGGATGTCCTCAAATCCAATGGCCTCATCAGCACCCCGGAGTGTATCCAGAGCCAGGTTGGAGCTCGGCAAAAAAGGCAAACGTTGAATCTGTGAGAAACAGAAGCTTGAAAATTGCTATGTAATGCGTTCTCTCACAAGTCTGTACTTATTGTTAATAGTATTTATATGCAACCAACCCCCGTTTTACAATTTCTTTCCCTCCCTCACCCCCACTTACAGCAAGCGTTCAGTTAGTCGTCAAAGCATTTCAGTGTATGTTGTACCACGTATAATGTTCATGTGACAAATAAACTTAGAACTTGAAGTGATTATTATCTAACTTTTTTTTTTACACATTCAACTCTCTATAAAGCACTAGCAGTTATAATTTGATATAATGCAGACAAGCGAGTGCTATGTTTACTGATCCCCACCTGTCTCGCTGCTCTGTATTCCATTTGGAGTTTCAGGGGTGCATGAAGTCCTTGGATGTTCCTTAACGTGGAAAAGTTCATTTTTTCCTGGTTAAGTTGGAACTATAGATACAAAACCACAAAGTAAGTTACAGGGAAAAAATAGAGGTGAAAAGCTTCACAAATTATTTCTCTGCATAATAATCAAACCCTGTTTAGACAATTCTTGCCAAATGGATTCACAAAGCCATTCTATACAACTGTGTGCTTCCAACAGTTGGTGAAGCACCACGTGTGCAAAAGTGAAAAAAAAATATGTTAACACATCCATAAGATTGCATAGCATTTTTTATTATCAGCTGTGGTGCTGTTCACAAGAGAGTTTCACACAAAAACCTTATACTCATTTTAGAGACTAATTTTTTACTTACATTTTTCTCTGAGAGTTCCAACGGATGTGAAGGGAGGAGCTCATTTTTGACACTAGAAAACCTAAAATCACAAGGCATTAATACAGGTTTTTTATTTCTTTATTTATTAAACTGCTTATAACGAGGCTTAGGTATTAAATGACAATTTAAGGAGTGTTTACCCTCTGCGCAGGGTATCACTAACGCCATAAGCTCCTGTCTGTGGACAAAGCCCCTGCACGGGGACGCTGTCTTTCAGCTGGGAGCGAAAACCACGAGTGTTCTATGAGGACAAACAACACCAAAGTGTTTTATTCTACCAAGTTTCTATTAAGACATTTAATACATTTAACTCCAATATAACGTCATACCATCTAAAGCTGCATAGTCAAATTAAAGCCGCCGAAACAGAAAGTAAACGCAGCTAGCATGGGAATGACACATCATAAACAGCTAAAGCTAGCACACGGTTCTAAGTAGCCTGACAAATTAGTAAAACATACTTGCGTGTTTAAGCTATAAAATAAAATAATATAAAACAGAAGTAACGTAAACGTATCAGGTTGGCGGTTCTAATGAAGTATTCTTGAATATTTCAATCAACAACGAAAGTTAGCTCACGCCCTAGCTCCGTGGCGAAACAAAAACACTAGCACGCTCTAAAAGTCGGAAATTAGTAGGAAACGGCATTCGTTTAGAATAAAAAATATATAGTTATGAAGAGAAGACAGTTAATTTAAAATATAGCATAAACATCTCCGATACCATTTTCTGCTAAGCTCCTCCAAATAGTACAACGTTAGATCACTTCCTGTCTAAATCCGGAAATGTAAAGACGTATTTCGACAAAATGGCGTATTTTCCGCTAGTTTAAAAAACGTGTGAATTAAGTTTTACGGTTATGTTTTTATTTTGATAATTATGTGTTTAAAAATATCAATTTGTTAATACAAAGAAATCATAAAAAGTTATATAAAAGGCAAAAACGCAACGTCATGACTAGACTAGGGCTTTTACATTTAAAAGGGCTAGATTTTAGTTAAACTGACGTGCGGGGGTATAGCTCAGTGGTAGAGCATTTGACTGCAGATCAAGAGGTCCCCGGTTCAAATCCGGGTGCCCCCTCATTTTCTTCTTAATTAATTCATTTTGTACAATCAATTACGTAGTAAAAACTATTAACATGACGAATTCTCAGCAGTGTTCTATTACTTGTGATTTTGCTGTTTAATATAAGCTATGTAGGCAAAAGTTAAATGTCGCAATCACAATCAGTGTGCAATTTAATCATTCAAAATTTAATTTACCTTCGCTGGTATAATTACATTCTTTCTTCCTCACTTTCCAATAAAGTACGGCTATAGAAATTTGTTATAATGTAATATGGATCAAGCACGGGTGGATAGATAGATAGATAGATAGATTAGATAGATAGATAGATAGATAGATAGATAGATAGAGAGATAGATAGATAAATTTTATTAGGCAC
>JAOUQX010000017.1:5096391-5107570 GCA_028566295.1 Liobagrus marginatus
ATATATATATATTATAATAATTGTTTTCATTTTAATTAGTTCATTTAATTTTAAATTAACTAGTTTAAAAAGTTACATTTAATTACTATTTGTGCACTTTTTTTTTTTTTTTTTAACAATCTTTGAGTCAGTTATTTGAGCATCATCTCAAGTCAATAGAAAAGTTCAACCAAAAAGACATGAGTAATGATTAAGGTTAATTAAATAAATAAATATAAAAAATAAATACGTACATAAATGTAGAAATGTCTATAAATTTACAGGTAAAAATATATAAATGATGTTTCTCACCACCATGAACGTCTCTCACTGATGCCAGGCTGCTCATTTGGAACAGAAACGAGATGTTCCTCAGACATTTTGGACAAAAATTCGCAGTATATGGCAACAGCCGGACAGACAGACACGAACCCTGCTAGATAATTACAGAACTGAAGCTAAACACAAAAGAAGAAAAGTCTCAAACAAGAAAACAAACCCCCATTCGTGTGCCGTTCTTTTTTCTGATTGGCTGTTCGGGTGCAACGTCATCGGTTGCTAGGAGTCGCCTGGATTCATTCCGCACCGCTTCTCTACGGCTAATCAAGGCGATTGTACACTTTCACTTGCTATGCTAATAAATGCTGCGTATTATACAAAATATAATAATAAACGGTGTTAAAATGGCTGTAAACGTGAAGTACAGCGAGACGTGTGAAAATGTGTTTAGCGAAGAATGGCAGAGAAATAAAAGAAACATCTTTAACGTGGAGGCTAGTTTATTAAAAAAACGGCTAATGACGAAACTCAAGGCGTGTAAAATAGTGAATAGAAGTAATAAATAAATAAATAAACAAACATGTCAAGAAAAAGAATACAAAAAATTTAACCCATATTCCCAACCGCAGGCATGAAAACCCCGTCAATATTGTTTCCACTTCTAATTAGTTTAATTAATGTAGAACCTGCTCTCAAGAGTCTCCTTTTTGTAGCTTTAACACCATTAAGCTAAGAAGGTACATGTGATATTTAGGTACATCCTAAAAATTATAGTCCTTCGACACACACCAATCACATGAAACGGTACCAGTTTAAAACAAAGAATTTTATAGAATGTATTCAGGAGCACTACATCTTCCAGTCTAGTGGAACTATTAGACTAGAACCAATAACATTTACACTATTTAGCAGCTGCCCTTATTAAGAGTGACGTACAAGAGATCTTTAACATTTCCATTAATGAATATTTCAATTCCGGTTCATTGGATTAGAAGAAAGTGTACCAAACATAAACCTGCTAAAAAAAAAAGCAAGTTTTTTTTTTTTAGAAAGGTTCTTATTTCTGTAGTAATAAGTAAGAAAGACACTATCTATCAAGGGTTAGGTAGGTGCTCCAGTATGAAAATGGCCCTGTACACAAAACACCACTAACACATGCTGTTTTCTGGATGTTATGGAACAGAAGAACTCGAGTGTTCAGCACACTCGCACAAATTCTATTCTGACTCAACCCCATGAAACACCTTTGGGATGAACTAGAACACAGACTGCACCCCAGAAGCTCTTCAAGTCAACATTAGTGTCTGATCTCACGAATACTATCGTGTCTGAAAGAATACAACTACCGGTATACAAAATAATGGCAGACAACTAAAAGGTTATAAAATGAAAAAAAAAAAAAAATCACATCTGAAATAGTGTGTTCACAAGTACATATATATTATGGTAAATATCTACATACTTTTGGGCATAATCCATACATACAAGACTACAAAATGTATACACATACAACAGTAAAGTTTTGGACATTTAAGATATGGTTTGTGTTAATAAAATAACATACATACTCTCATGGGCTGAAACATACAAAACTATTTAAATGTTTTGCACTTTTATCTTCATTTAATATCATTCAATCAGGAAACAATTTATGTAAGAATGCTCTGGTATTCCCCTGCTGCCTAAACTTTTAGGTCATACATGAAAACAATGTGCGGTCAAACCAGTTTATTCAAACATGCCAGGCTACGGCTAGAAATTATTCTCAAACCACACGTGCATTAGAAAAACCGATCACAAAACCAAACAGCAAGTTATTGCACTAGTGATCAGAGAAATGAAGTGAAAACCGGACAAGGAAGTAAGAAGCATGCCTGACTTACCAATCCCTGTTCTGCATTATCCCCTGTAATGTCCATCTAAGGACAAGTCAAATGCTATTTACTGTGTTAAGACAGTGTGGAAATTAATTTAGTATGGGAACAAACTTCATGCCCTTGTTTCTATATTTAACATTACTTTAGTTAATTATTTGACGTATATTAAATATTAAAAAAAGAAAGCAAACAAAAACGACTTTCAGATGCTTGAACAACAAAAAAAAACACGAGTCAAAAAGACTATTTGACTTTTTATTTCGAAAAAAATCCGTAAGTTTACAGACGACGCCCACGGCGACCTCCCTTTCTGCGGGTGCTGTCTGATGGAATTGGGGTGACGTCCTCTGCAAGAAAAAAAAACAAAAAAAAACAAAAAAAAAAAAAAAAACAATCAATAGTTGCTCCAGGACCAAGAGGACACAAACACAAACCTACTTCCTCCCATACAGGAAATTATTTTGACTACAGCCCGATCTAATAGTATAAACATCCTGATTGAATAGATCAGATACAGCGCCACCTTCTGGACATTTGGTTTAGCAGCCACAGGTGAAAACTCTCCTCGTTATGTACAGTGTATAAAAATCACCACCAGCTTTCTACACTCTTTTGGACAAGTCTACATTATTAGTACAGTGCAGACTACTTTTAAGTAAGTAAGTAACTTACTTTTAAGTAAGTTTTAAATCAAATATTAGCTTTTGTTTTATCCAGCCCTTAAAAAAGTCAGTGATTGAGAAGAAAGGAATCAAACTAGCTGTGTTTTGGATTGAATCAGTGAAAAAGAGCTGGCGAAACATGACACAAAGGACAACAGAAAATATACCATTAATGTTATAAATGACAGATTAACATTTAAACTAGATAGAAATGTTTGAAGACAAACTGAGGCTGGCTTGTGAAAGCCTAGCCAGAAAGTTTTAGTTTTAGAAAGATAGTTTGGTCCAATATTAAAAAGTCAATGGGATTTTTACATTTTTCTTTTACAATGTAAGTCTATGGGGTAGTTGCTAGGGTGTGGCTAGTAAGTTAAAATGTGAGCATGTATTAGCTGCTTGCTAGACTTAGTAATGGCTCTATGACAGTCTGATGCAGAGATACAAGGTTACAAAGTTCAGTTTAATGTTAAGTCAATGGGATTTTCCAGAGTTTTCCGCAAATCATTTTTTGGAAAACCGCAGGTCGGATCAGATTGAGGTCTGACCAGAGTTTGGTGGCTGTAGGTTTAAAATTCCAGGAGATAGTCTAAAATGTAGTCTCAGAAGACAAAACTAAAAAATAAGTTTAGACAGGATTTCAAACATTTGGTTTTCTCAAGCCAACCTAATTACTGACACTAGCTTTAATACTGACTTTTAATCAAAACATCAAATGTGTTCATCTACTGCAGCGTATCAAAAACATTTTTGCCATAAAGGTCTAGAATGAACAATATGATCTTTATTGCGTTACTGTGTGTGTGTGTGTGTAAAAGAGACAGCCAGATTTTAACCCACCGATGCGGCCGATCTTCATGCCGGAACGAGCCAGAGCCCTGAGAGCAGACTGAGCACCGGGTCCTGGAGTCTTGGTTCTATAAAAATTAAAATAAAATGAAATGTGTTGAATGCTGAATATTCTAAATAAAGGCTAAATGTAAAACACACAGGAGCAAGTTAAAACATATCGGAGTATTCAACTGATACATTAGGAACTGATCCTCTACAACACACGTCTGGCAAAGAATAGTAAAATAAATAGCTTGCTTTGCATAAGTATTGACCCTCTTGCACTTTTTTTTTTTTTAAACAATACACTAGTCCTTCAAAAAAAAAAAAGGCATACACAGAACTTGCAAATTAATAATAATAAATAAGGCGCAACATTTAGTGCCTTTAAATCCTGACATAGTTGGGATATTGCCATAGCACTGAATAACAGTGGTTATTGGCCACTTTCGCCTCCTAGTGGAATAAGACACCAAGTTATAACGATTTAAACGATTTAAGTTATTAAGCTAAAGAAAAAATTTTTAAGTTCCTAACTATTTAAGCTCATTTTAATTCCAGACAGTAAGCAAATTTATTCGAAATAAATAAATAAATAAAATGACCATTTCTTAACTACCACCTACATGGTGATTAGTGGAATTAAAACTCATATATTGCAAAAGTGCACACAACACTGGTCAAGCTTAGATCTTGGAGCGGCCCTTAAATGGGCAATATAAAACCGCGCTATGAAGATCTGTACGGTAAAAAATGAAGAACTCTGACTCTCCCACACAAATGAAACCCTTTCCTGAGCATAAATATCGGCGCCGAGGTTCCTCACCTGTTCCCGCCGGTAGCCCTCAGTTTGATGTGCAGGGCAGTGATACCCAGCTCCTTGCACCTTTGAGCCACATCCTGAGCAGCCAACATAGCAGCGTAGGGAGAGGACTCGTCTCTGTCGGCCTTCACCTTCATTCCACCAGTCACACGGCAGATCGTTTCTCTGCAGAGAAGAGTTTGGTTTGCTGAGAAATTATAAAACGCCACAGTAACGCTGTAAACAACTACATGCTCCTGCTTCTGATTCGATGCCTTGGTTGTACGAGAAGCAAATGATTGCAAGGAACAGCTCTTTCTAACCTAATTCTACTTTCAATATTCTATATGCGGAGTTCTGCAAGCGTGCATGACAATTCAAGACGTGACTTCCCCCTGCTAAATCGTCGACTACATGTACTACATCCGTGTAGAAAATAAGTGTAAACTACGAATTCGCTTGTACAGGAAAAAATACCAACATCCTGAATTTAGCATCAGTGACTGAACGGGATTGCTAACACCCTGCACATGAAATCCCTGAGAGAGAAACCTGCCAACAGGTTAAACGCTTCATGCATTTAAACCAGCATGTGCCTCACTCTGAACAAAACACTTCGACACTTCCCTCAACTGTTCAAAATCCCAGGAAGATCACAACACCAAGCATGTAAAAGTCCCTTGTTGCTTCCGAAATCACACGCTGCTTTCAAATGCAGATTTTATTTATCACATACACACAGTGAAATGTTTTTATTCCACATATCCCAGCTTATGAATTTGAAGGCTGTGGTCAGAGAATTTGCAGCGCTCCTTGAGCAACCGAGGTTTAGGGCCTTACTCAAGGACCCAATGATGGCAGCTGGCTTGGTGCGAGGCTTGAACCCCGACCCTCTGATCACTGACCCAGAGCTTTACCATAGTCACCCTTGCATCGCAAGAACTTCATAAGAATAGTCACATTGCTGACCATGGAGGATGTTCTATATAGCATGATTAAACTTTGGATGTTCAACATACATACTAAATATTCACATGGTCTGAGAGTTGTAGATTTGAAGTTTAAACAAGTCAGTCGGTTACGCCGACTGTTTCAATACAAGTTTAGAATATGACGAGTCGTCTCTCCCATGGGATAGTAAAGTGTCCCTCATATGCAAACCTCAGAATCCAGGAGGAAGCAGCAGGCGATCTAGTGTTTTTCAAATACTAACTACATACATTAACACCCTTACATACTGTTTAAATACCACTATATAGTAGGAAAGCCCACCTCGTTTTAATCAGTGACTTACTTGCCAGAGAGATCAGTGACATGCACGAAGGTATCGTTGAAGGATGCAAAGATGTGGCAGACTCCAAAGACATTCTCGCCTTCAGCAACCTGAGGTCCAAGGCTGATCACCTGCTCTTCCTTCTTTTCTTTACCTTTACGTGGTGCCATTTCTGGAAAAACAAAAGACATCCGCGGGTTATAATCTAATCACATTTCATGCTCATACACGGCTTAACATTTCCAACACATCAGAGATGCACAAGGTGTATGTGTGACTGAGCTATAATTTCAGTTGTGACAAAGGAAATATGAGATGTGCATCATGGTTTGGACGCAAACACACAAATCTAATCTCTTAATCAAGTTGTTCATAAATAACGGGGTCCTTTAATAGACCATCTATAACATGGACATAATCGTGCTGTAGACAAACATGTTAGTTAGCATTCAGCCGAAACCAGGTTGCGCATTACTATTTGTTTACATTTCTCTACTTTAAGTAAAAGTTAACGTTTTAAACCTTAACACCAATTAACACAAATTCTATAAAGCATTTTGTCGCCAATACGATTTCCATAGTGCAGATACCCAACGTAACCAACAATAATTTAGCTACAAGTCTAGCCAACGATTTACCACACAACCAACATGGTTACTAATAATTATGCAAGAAAATATAAAGTTTTACGGTCATTACGCCACCTTCTGTTTTATTTATTTAAACAGAAGTAAAGCACGAGCGCTGAAGTCACACTGTGGGCCCTGAGCCGCTAACGACAGATTATCTCCACACCAGCAATCTGTCTAAATTATACGCAAAATACTCCCTCCTTTTAAACAATACCACAAAAGAATGAATTATTTTAGCCTAATGAACAAAATCACACAGCAATTTACACTTATTTACTAAAACGAACAAGGATTCGCAAAGATATGGAAACTGGATTCTATACCAAGGTATATCTTCAATCGAGGCCGAAGCAGGAAAGGAAGATGAAGCACTTCCGGGTTGAAAAACCAAGACGTAAACGAGGAAGTAATTGAAAGGCACGACGGCTGTATAGAATAAAAGTCACAGATTTAATGAAGATGGCGGTATTTTTTTTGCCGTATTCGTTGAGAATTGCGACCTAAATTCTTTAATAATCAGTCATGTAATAAGACGAAAGACATTATTGTCCTTAATAAATGTAACTCTATTATTAAACAATTAAAAATATTTAAATTAAATAATTTTAATAAAAAATTATAAAACACTCCTATTATTACACAAGAAATAAGCGCAAAACTACAAATTAACCAAATACAGTACAGATTTATGAATGACTTCAATTACTGCATTCATTTTACAAACAGAGTGCAAACAGAGAACAAACATTTTACAGCAGAGTGTAGGTCAAAAATAAATTATTTTTAACTAAATAAAGTTAAAGTTATTGGTCACATGCACATCATACAGTGAAATTCTTTGATTCCGCATATACCAGCATACAAATTTGAACACTGGGGTCAGAGCACAGGGTCAGACAGAACAAGGCCAGCCAGAACAAACGGCGCCCCTGGAGCAAGTGAGGTTAAGGGTCTCAAGGACCCAATGATGGCAGGATGTCTGGAGCCTTACCTTGTCACTGTGCCAGTGTCACCCTCACTAACACTATTGTGTCTGATCTCACTAACACTATCGTATCTGATCTCACTAATACTATCGATGGCAGGATGTCTGGAGCGGGACTCGAACCCCCGACCCTCTGATCCTCTGATCCCTGACTCAGAGGCTTACCCACTGAGCCACCATCATCCTCAGATAAATACATACATAGATTATATGAGATGACTCTTTATACCTTCAGTTTAGGAAAAAGGATCTGGGGGAGATATATGTTATATATGTTACTAACAAGAAAAACTTCATTGAGATGATTTATTAAAACCAAATAAAATGAACTAGAGACTCATCACACCGGAGAATGTGGTTATCAAATCATATGTGTATTTTGATTATTTAGTAAAACAATGTGACCAGTATGGGATCATTTTAGACTCAATATATTTAATAAATGCACGTAGACATGCCATGCACATGTCTAGATAAATGTTAGGAATGTATAAACAAATCACTTTAAATTTAAGTTTGTGGAATTTGGGATTCAATGTTTGTGCAGCGATTTGTACAAATACAGACATGTTACGCGAATAAACGTGTTCCGTTGTGCATTAATATATCAGATTTCTCATGCTTAATGGAATCCTTGCATTTGTGGATCAGGTGACACGCGTGCTTGTATTGACGTCGACTGCCATCTAGTGGAAGCTGCCTGCCTCGCAGCGAAAGCTGTTAAAAGCCTAAATATCCAAATGAATAGGTTAATCTAAACAAACCCAGTCTAATAATTAATCATGTATCAGAAGTGGTTTTAATGAACTTAAAAACACGAATAAATTAGTGCATGTAAATCTTTACATAAACTACCTTCACAGCCCAGGGCTCTGCTTCCAAAGGAAAGTTATGAAAGTTTGCATTCCTTATAAATAAGAAGTAGTTGGACTTTAAAGCTCTCTGTGTGTGTGATCCCATCTATCGAGCACAGTCCCATGCAATTTTACCCCCAAATCAAAGGAAGAACATGCAAATTATTATAAACATCATAACAGTGTGATTATAAAGTTATAAACATCAAACACTGGAGAGCGTGATTATGAATCATAAATTTCATAAATACTGGAGAGTGTGATTATAAATCATTATAATCATCATAAACACTAGAGAATGTGATTATGAATCATTATAATCATCATAAACACTAGATAATGTGATTATGAATCATTATAATCACCATAAACACTGAGGAGTGTGATTATGAATCATTATAAACATCACAAACACTAGAGAATGTGATTATGAATCATTATAATCATCATAAACACTGAGGAGTGTGATTATGAATCATTATAAACATCACAAACACTAGAGAATGTGATTATGAATCATTGTAAACATCATAAACACTGCAGAATGTATGATTATAAATAATGTCCTCTCTACAGTTAAGTACAGTCTACACGCATGCATGACTGACAAGGACGTCAAATAATCACACGAGATGTAAAAAGACAGTGGTTTCTTTATTTTGAATGAATCACAAAAATATCAGCTACCAACAATAAAAAATATTAACAATGATCGGTTTGATTGTACAGTCCAGATGCTTCTTTGACCGCTCTACCTTTCTACACACCTTTTCCTTTCTACTGATATCCTACGTTATAATCCAGAAAGTACAAGATTGGCAGTGTAAAGTTCAGGGGGACCTCTTTGTGCGTGTGTGCGCACGTGTGCGTGCGTGCGTGCATGTGGTCAGAATTACAGAATCCAAAACGAGAGGAAAACATCTTTATACCTTCTCCTCTCTCTTGTTTCTACACACAGAGTGCACACACAGGGTTTGTGCTTGGGGCTAAAACCTCTACATTTCTTTTGTCTGTCATGAAAAATATATTATTGCATTATTATTACAGTTCGAAATCCAAAACAGAGGGAAAAAAAATCCAGAGCATTATCATCAACATCATAATGGAGATCTAAGCAGCAGGATCGTGCGGTTGTGTGTGCATGTTAAGAACCGTGACTGTGTGTGTATAAGGTGCTCGCGCGGGTCAGTATTAGAGCTGGGGTGTGTGTGTGTGTGTGTGTGTGTGTGTATAAGGTGCTTGCGCGGGTCAGTATTGGAGACTGTATTCGCTTCGAGCCCTCGAGAGAGCGTTAAACAAAAGAACACAAATCGTAGAACGCTTTAAATGTACGTTAATACAGAACCTTCGCAAGTTTCACTGGAAGAACAGGAACCGATTCCTATCGTCCTTAGATAAAAGGATAAAAGTGGGGGAAAAAAAAGAATTGTGCTTATTAGGAATCCCACAAATCGGAGAATCGGTTTTATACATTTTCGGTTTGTTATAAGGAACAAATACTGTGTGTATCTTTATAAATGGGAAATTAGGATGTCTTTGATCATTATAAACAGATTTATTTTAATTTGTCAGATCTCCTGCAGCATCAGACTGAGTTTATTAAATGAAAAAAAAAAAGAAAAAATATTAAATAAATTATAATAATAATAATAGACAAGATCAAGATGGTGGAATAATGCAGACTTCCTGGTCTTTAACTTTATTTATTCATTCATTATCTAGCGTTTATCCTGTTCAGGGTCTAGGGGGCGCTGTAGTCTGTCCCAGATAACTTAGTGTGTGAGTTAGGGCGGGGTACATCCTGTACAATCAGCAGTTAAACACAGCACTAACACTTAGAGACAGACAACAATTCACACACACATTCACTCCTATGGACAATTTAGAGTAACACATTCACCTAGGCCCAATCGCGTGTGTTTGGAGGTGGGAGGAAACCAGAGTTCCCGGGGAAAACCCACGCAAGCACGGGGAGAACATGCAAACTCCACATAATAATAAAGAACACCCTGGACAGGAATCGAACCTATGACCTTCGTGCTGTGAGGCAGGAGTACTAACCACACTGCCATCTTGTTGATCTTGTACACACACACACACACACAGTTTGAACAGCATCAGAAACACCTGGAACGAGCGGATTCCAGGTGTTTGTTGATCTTCAAGTGGACATCTGATCTACACCCTGTACAATCGTTGCCAGGTATTTGGAAAACATGGAAGTATAAAATGTCTTTGTTTTGTTGTAGGATTCTAATTTCCAGTATGGCAACGCATCTGTGCACAAAGCAAAGCCGGCAACATGAGGTCATGGTGTGGAGGTTAAGGTTGGACCGGAGGAGCTCCTGCTCAGAGCCCTGACTCGGACACAACTCCAACTGAACACCGTTGGTATGAACTGGAACGCCAACTGCACCCCCGACCTCCGTTAGTGTCTGATTTTACGAATGCTCTTGTAGCTGAATCATTCCCCAGCATCTAGCGGAAAGGATTTTATTATGACAGAAAACGAGGGACGAACCTGGAAGCGGATAAATACGAGTGTGTTGGTCAGGTGAACACGAACCTCTGTCCAGATGTTTGTTAAATAATCTCTTCTCAGGCTGTATGACACAGAACGCTTTTTAGAAAAGAGATTAATAAGTCAAAAACATAAAGGTGTTAAAACCGCCTGCTAAAAAAAAGGATCATTTTATGGTTAAATAAATTAAGGGAATTAAAGATTTTAGGTTTGTTCTGTAAACAAACGTAAACAACACAAAACGTTGTGTCCTGAATTTAGCATAGAAACATTCAACTCATGATCAGGATGATTTACACGTTTCATCTGTTTATAAAAAAAACTCATGATGTATTCTTCGCGCGCGGACTCACACACACTCACTCTCTCACACTCACTCTCTCACACACACACTCTCACACACACACACACTCACACACACACACACACACTCTCACTCACACACACACTCACACACTCACACTCTCACACACACACACACTCACAC
>JAOUQX010000017.1:5120934-5140519 GCA_028566295.1 Liobagrus marginatus
AGAGAGAGAGACAGAGAGAGAGAGAGACAGAGAGAGAGAGAGACAGAGAGAGAGAGAGAGACAGAGAGAGAGAGAGACAGAGAGAGAGAGAGACAGAGAGGCAGAGAGAGAGAGAGACAGAGAGAGAGACAGAGAGAGTGCATCAGGCTTCACCCCCATGTTAACCTAACAGTGCGCCTAACAGTGCGCACGCACACACACACACACCTGGCTGGGATGATAGTGGCTGATCCATCGCTGCAGGTGTGTTGCATACAAGCCGGGCACAAGACAGCGATTCTGCAGAACTTTCAGTTTGATTGGGGCGTCGTGACCGGCGGTGATGACGTCATGGAAAGTGTATTTCTGGGCCACAGGGTCATCGTGGGCTCTCTGGTGCTGGAGCAGAGCAGAAACAACAAAGGGACAAGAAACTCAACTCAATACACGTCAGCTGATGTATTCATCATCCTAAAACAAACTGCACTTTATGTTTGTCTTCATTCTTGAGAGTGTGTATAAGCTAACCCGAACCCTGCTTTTCCTTTTAGTTTGATTCTCTTCATCCGTTTTCATTTTTTCCCCTCCCCGACCTTTCTTATAATTCGTTCCATCTTTCTTCATTGTTTGGTTTCTCTCATTTTAAGTGCTTTCTTTTAACCGCGTAATGTACTATAAATATTAATCGGGACTATATCGTTATTAGACAGTTCAATTTGCGGTCACTTGTGCGTTTAAAAAAAAACAAACAAACATGTTTAGTCACGACTAGCCTAGCATGCTAATACTGATCAATGGATATGATTCGGATTCACTGGTCCAGGTTGATGATGAGAACAACAATAATGAAATAATAATAATAATAATATAATTAAACATTAATTTAACGGTAAGGTTTTGTTTGACCGGTAGAGTGTTTCGGATCTTATAAAGCCATCCATTTAACCCAAACATTAGCTTAAAGATCCTCCTTAGCGTTTCAGTGACGGGGATAACGACCATTTCTACTGCACCATTAAAGCTAATGGTGGTGGTCATTACAAAAAAAAAAAAAAGAAGCTGTTGGTGATCATGTTCTGGCTGTATGAGCTGTAACTGTCCGGGCTTAGCCATGCGAGAACAACGGCAGTGTGTTATCTTCTGCTGAGAGACCGACCTGGTACCAGGAGTAAGCCCTGTCGGCGGGATTAATGAGGATGGTGACGATCTTGGCTTTAGGAAGGAGCGCGGCAGCTCGGCGGGCCGCTACCTCCGAGTCAAAGTAGTTGGCACTCTTCTCGAAGTAGAAATCTGAGCTAGTGTTAGAGGGCAGAGGGAAAAACTCCATGTACCTAAGAGAGAAATACAAGGGAACACGAACACAGATATGACAAAAGTGAAATATGATATTTTATCCACTTGAGTGCTAGCTGGGCGGTTAATGTGTTGACCTGCTGACCGGAAGATTGTGGGTTTAATTCCAAGCACCACCAAGCTGTCATCGGTGGGCCCCTGAGCAAGGCCCTTAACCCTTAACTGCTCAGTGTGTTGAAAAAACTAAATATAAACGTAAGGCGCTCTGGATAAGGGTGTCTGATCTCATATGTTTACTTCTTTCTAGCTCACATACTCTGATAATGTTCGGATTCTGTGTGTGTTTAAACATGTAATCTCCTCCCAATTTAAGGGAACATTAATGTGGCCATGATTAATGCGCCAGACTTCAGAGGAGGCCAAAGTTTCCCCAATCTATGCATTTCATAGTGGTTTACAGGGGCTATTGAACTTATCTCATGCATGCTGCCTCAAAAAGAGCAGGCAAGAATGCTGAAAATGAGGGGGAGGAGAAACAGTCTGTGCTAATGAGAGAGAGAAAGAGAGAGAGAGAGAGAGAGAGAGAGAGAGAGAGAGAGAGAGAGAGAGAGAGAGAGAAATGATTGAAACACACCAGTCAATGCCCTTGTGATAATTACGCCCATTGAAGAACTGGATCTCCTCAAAAGTCTCCTTGCTGGGATAATTACTGGTCAGGTCAGGATGCATTCCCAGAAACAGATAGAGCGCTGTGGTTCCTGGAAAAAGGACGATAAGAAGAGTTCATATTAAGGCTTAGGACGTTTTAATTTATTCATGTTTTAACCCATAACTCAGTCAGAGCTAAACCTATAGGCCACTTTAGCTCATTTTCATAAAGTATACAAACCAATCAGGCAGAACATTATGACCAGCTTCTAACATCGTGCAACTCCGAGGTGCAAGAATAAATATTTACCTACTGAGCCGCTCACTAATGGAGAGGATAAAATGCTTTGTTAATTACACCATGTTTGAAAAAAAAAAGTCTATACCCTTAATCCAGTGTTTACAGAAAAGATTAACACTGCTATTGTACGACCTACTGCAAAACAAGGCTATTGCCCCCTTAAGACATGGTGTAGTAACTTAATTTAGGCAACGTAATAAACCTTGGATTCCCATTCACTATTGTGGGAAAAAAAAACTAAACAACAAACATTAAAACATTTGTTTCTCCTTTTAGTACGCCGAGGTGTCCATGACAGCTAGATGGCGCAAGTGCATGATCAGACTGCAACACAACACTCACCGGTCTTCTGCGGGCCTATGATGAGCAGCTTGGGGAAGCGGTCGCAAGTTTTCTCCTTCGACCAAATGTCTTTATGTCGTTTGTCCTCACATGGGTCCTGTTGGAGAGACAGCGATTCAGATTTACAGTTACAAACACCGGAGCACGAAGCCTCACTATTCAAGGCATAACTCATGCGCACGCAGGCGTGTTTACAATCGCGAACGGTGCTGCTTAAATCCTTTTGCGCCGTGTAACCGGGATGGGAGGGAGTGCTATTAAACGTCGATATATCACAGCGTGGGCCTGCAGAGCTACAGCTGTTAAACAGACCGCGTTGCTCTATTAAGCACCCTTTCCTCCCTTAAAACTCCCAGAGCTAATAGAACGCTCAGAGTGCTCGGAGTGTGGCGAAACCGGGCAGCGGTTCGACTGTGGGTTCAAAATAACATCTAATTAAACCAGACTGTATGAATAAAACATTTAACAGGCAAGAAAAACAGTTACAGAGACGAGTTTAAGAATCAAGGAAAAATAAAACCCTGTCTGTAGTAAGGTTTATGGAGCTATAAATGAGACATCGTTTTTTAAGTTTTATTGCCAGGCAAATAAATTTATGATGGATGTTTTTTGGCCAGACATAACACTTGGTCGTTGTAATATATGCGATACGCTGACTTTCGAACGTGTAAAGCTAGTGAAGGAATGTTATATTTAGTAGAAGTCTTTATTTCAGCAGACGTTTTAATGAGCTCATTCGTCACAGGTGGACGGGAGCCGTAATCTCCAATGATCCACGAGCTTGACCTGAACTCACTTACAGCCGAGGTGGGCACATCTGGACAGAGTTGATCAGATTAATGATGAGTGGAGCCATGGAGTCAAGTCTGCTGCTAATGTTTCAGGGGTAGATCGGGAGAACGGTCGGTCATGCGCTAGCCCTCTTACCCTCAGCGTTGGCCTGCTTTAATAAGACGGCGCTTAGCCACAATGCATCGTAGTTGTTCTACAACAAAAAGTATCGTGTGAACTTCCTGGAAGAGCAAGTACACATGAAAAGATGTTTACAGCCGGAGAGAATCTGTGAAATGCTGGTGCCCCGGAATAAAAGGACAGGAGCTCAACCCTGACAGGAAACAAGGAGGATCAGAAAGAGGATTTATGGCTCAAAAACCGCAGTCGGAATATTTCTCTGAGCGAGGAAGAAAATGAGACAGTTAGACCGAGGGAGTTGAGTTGAAACGAAGAGGAGGATAAACTGAAGGACAAGAGAAAAAGCAATAGACAGAACGGGATGAGATTTTGGTTTTGATAATTCTCCTGGCAGCATGACAGTCGGGTTTGGTGGAAAGAGCATGTTAATCTGTTTCTGCTCTGGAACAGGAGGGCATACGCATGTCATCATCTGATCACTGAACCATATTTAAATTTACAGCATTTGGCAGATGCCCTGATCCAGAGAGACTTGCATTTATCTCATTTATCCAATGAGCCGTTGAGGGTTACGGGCCTTGCTCAGGGGCCCATCAGTTTCAGGTTGGTGGTGGGAATAGAATCAACAATCTTCCAATCAGCAGTCCAACATCTTAACCACTTAGCTACCACTTCCCTTATACATACTCTACATACTAAAAAGGTTTGGGACGACTGACTATCTCATGCGCATGCAAACTCTAGATTGAATCTGACCTATTTGCATATAATAATCTACACACATCTGTGCAGGTTTTCCACTAGAGTGTGTAGCGTGACTGTGTAGGTTTGCTCATTCAGACACGATAATATTAGTGAGATCAGACTCTAATGTTGAGGTGAGGAGGTTCTGGGGTGCAATTGGTGTTCCAGTTCGTCCCAAAGATGTTCAGTGGGATTGGGTCAGAGTCAGGGCTCTCTGTGCAGGACACTCGAGTTCATCCACTCCGTAACATCCAGAACACACAGTCTTAAAGAAAAAAAATCCTAATGCTACAGCATATAGAGACATCCGGACAATGCTGCGTTTCTAAGTGTGTGGCGACAGACTGGGATTTTGGGCGAGCCAGCGAGGAGTCCACAAACTAAGTGTGTGTTTGTATATTTCATTCGATTATACTCTCACCTGCCAGATTGGGTCCCTCTCCTCAGGAAATATCTGGAAGTATTTCTGTGCTAGCTGCACTGGTGGTAGGGTCTGAAGCCTCAGGTTGGTCCAAGTCTGGCTGAACTTCACCAGGTTCTTAAACGTGTACAGGCCCAGCCGGTCGTTTCCGTAGTTGGAGAGGTGGGTCATGAAAATGCTGATCTGGATTCCAAAATGACGTAGAAATTACAACGGAATCCCCGACCGCAAACGTGTACGTCTTGCATTATTACTACGGGAAAGAATATTTGGCTGGTTTATCGTTTCAACGGCGAAATCGGTGCATGGCTTACAGGGTTGAGGAGCACGGTGAGGAAAAGCTCTCCTCCGTTGATGAGTTTGTCCAGCTCCTTGGGGCTTCCAGGGTACTCGTTGTAGAAGATAGTGTGAGTGAAGAGACCGCACGTCTGCCTGGGCAGCACCTGAGGAGTGGATAAACACAATAAACTCCAAGTAAGCTGGAGTGGAATGTTCACACACACCTTACGTTTTAGTATCTCGGAACGCACCGATTCAAGTGAACGCTTGTAACGTGAGCCATAAGTGTTTTCTTTAGTCACCGTGACAAATTGGAGTGGAAAAACGTATTTGGTCAGCCACAATGTGCAGTAGCATTTAAACACTGTACTGGGCTGCACTGAAAACCGAGTGGAAAGTGAGTGACCTCAGTCTAGAAAAATGTTGCCTTAGCATAATAAAGGGAGCCGAGAATGCTCCACTAGAGATAATCTACAGAGACCAGAGTTAGACTCAGGTTTAAAAACTGTGAGCCAATTTTAAAATATTGACAAAAAATAAAACTTAATACTAGTACTATTTTCCATTCTACTCGGTTTATTGTAATTTTCAGAACTAATTAGGTTGAAGCGTCTTGCTTCTGGTATTGTTCCTCAGGAAACTTCCACACTCTGGTTCATCAAAAGTCCCTTCAGGATTTTGAGTTGTGCTTTAATGCTTTTTTTTTTTTTTTTTTTTTTAAATTGTCTCAAGTTATTTCTTTCTTTCTTTTGGAAAACGACTTGATGATCGGTGAAATTGCAAGCATGTGATTGTCCTTTCAAACTCTTACCAGCTGTTCTCCTGCGCATGAATCGAAAGCCGGAATGGGCTGCATGTTTGTTGGGATGACGTCACAACACGTGTTCCGAATGTGTGGAAGATCTGCGGTCATCTTAATAAAACTGCCAGCTCCATGATGTTAGCTTGAGGTTGCGTTCATTTCTACGATCGCAAACACGTGAAATTTCGAGGGAACTGGTTTCATCGTTCCCTGTAAATGCTTTTTCCACTCAATGGGAATTTGGATTGCCTTGAATTAGCCACCATATTCCTTTAACGAATCTAGTTTACTTTACCAAACATGGTGGAATCTTTAATTGTAGCAGGTGCCCGAACACATTTTCGGAAACTCGTAGTCTTTTTCTTTATGGATATTAGCCCCGATGAAAGTGGCTCAAAAACAGTGTGTGCGCGAGTGTGCGTGTGTATTGGCATGCCTGGCCAGTTTACCAGCATTTTGGAATTAAAGGACGTCTTTGTTGAGACATTTTATTGCAAACCTTTTTCAAACAAAGTGGAGCGTCTCCCCAGAAAATTCTTCTAAAGGTTATTCGACTCATCTGCAAGTCAAATAGTAAGAGCATCTTGCTGGCTATTGTAGCACTGAACAATTAGACAGAAGCTAAAGCTGGCGTGATCTTTGTCCATCGCGCTACGTTTTAAACCGTCCCATTATTCCGCGTTGGACCAGAAACGGTACTCATGTATTTCGCTAAATAGGTTTTTACCGATTTCGAAAGCTCAATGAAACTGTACTATATGACTCTTGTTTAATGTGTGGCAGTGAAGTGTGATGTTCTCACGGCGTTGTTAACGCTGATTATAATGTGCGGGTGTGAAATAAGCACAGAACATTGGTGGCTTGGTCTCATAGTTACAAGTTCTTTCCTCGTGCTGATGCTTTTTGCTATAATTAGCATTTTTGTAAAGGTATTCTTAGTCACAGCCTTGCGCTTACAAAATAAGGAACCAAGCAACCAATTAGAAGCAACCTGTAATTTGATTCTGTAATGTAGGTCGATTCATTTGATTCACTGCACCGCTGCGTATCTGACGTTAAAACATGAAAATGAAATAGTTTAAAATAAAATGAAATAGTCTAACCGGTGTGAACAAATTTTATGTGGTGCTAGTCACTTCACTTCATGTGAGCACGAGAACACCAAACGAATTATCGTTACTCACATAGCTATATACAGCATCAACAGTTTAATAGCTAAACTGTGTCAAGATGTAAATAAATAACATCCGTAACAGGATAGTCTTATTTTTACAACTAAGGAATCGTTAGAAAGAGGTACAATAAACAGCGAAATGCAGTCGAACCATGTTTGCTGCCAACGTACACCTAGTGTACAATAAGACACACTCCTGGGGGCGGGGCAAGCTAGAGAACGCTTCATTGGCTAAACACAAGACTGATGAATAAAACTAAATAAAAAAATAAGCAATTCATTTGTCCGACAAATTTTCACTATGAAATGAAAATGTGAATCTCTGCACAGCTATTTCTTTATATTTCGATATACCATAATACAAACACACCTAACACTACGAAAGCCCTGAAACTCAGCAAAGATGCTGCTCTCTGTGACAATGGAAACACACATATGTGGACAAACACATAGTCAGTATTAGCTCTGATGCAGTTTGCATACAAGCTAACAGAAGCCATGTGCACATATGTGCACCCTGACCCTGTATACGCCGCTTGGCGATGGTGCGATTTCTTAGGACAGATGTTTGCCAAGGTCTACGTGGGTAGCGATGTGTTCTTACGCTGATGCCGCTGTGAACGAAGCCCCGGCGGAAGCGTGCCGGTTTGAGGTGTGGATATTCCTCGGTGCTGGTCACTTTGATGCCCCACACCTTCTTCCAGGCTTCGTAGAGCTGCATATGGATGGGGTAGACGCCCGAGTGGTGCGGAGCCACAGCATAGCCCATGTTTGTTGGGATACCGTGCTCCTTAAAAAGAAAGAGCGAAAGAAGAAGCCAGAGAAAACAAAGCAAGTGTTTAGGCCATTGGGACCAGAAACCCGTGATTTACAAGGCAATACACTTTTTTTTAAATGAAGCAATAAAAAAGTACAAGGTCACAATCCTCAAATGGCTGAAAAAGTTTTCTAATAAAATCCAGCAGATGTTCATGCGAGCTGAATTGATTAAACATGTTGCCATGTACACTAGGAAGTAAAGCCCTTATGTATCGCCTACACAGAAAGTGTCCTATTTTCCATCTCACCTCGGCAAACTTGCGGTTCAGCAGCATCTGTTCGGCCAGCACCGACTGGTTATGGAAGAGATGCGGCTGCATGTGGCTCCACATGTGCGGAAACCACCAGAATTCTTTGCTGTAAGAAAGGAGCAGGTCGTCTCCCAGATCTTCCTCGTCGGTGCCTGAGGAACAGGAAACACGTGAGCGCGCGCACAATAACAAAGGCTGTGCTTTCAATCTGAGAGCGTTTTAGCGGTTAACTTCCCGTTCGAAAATCTTCCAGTTTCTCACAACGTCGTCTCCCATTTGGACAAAAACTAACATTTTATTAATAAATTAATAACTTCTGAGTTAGAGGAGCTTACAGTATCCCATTGTTCTCGAAGCTTTCGACTAGACTATATTAAAATCTTTAAAAAATACAAATGCTACACTTTAAATTTAGAAGCCTTATACCTAATAGAATAAACGACTTGGCCAAAAGTATATGGACACCCGAGTATCACCAATACTGCATTAGTCATTAAAAATAAAAAAGGCATTGTGTGGCAAGTATGATGTAGAAGCACGCTAGTGTCCTGCACGGAACCCTGACGCAACCCAACTGAACACTTAAATACTATTTGCCTCCTCGTCTGAGGTCAGAATGCTCTTAGAGCTGAATGAACCGCCACACGCCAACATCTAGTGGAAAGCCTCACCAGAAAAGTGGTGTTTATTATAACAGCAAAGTCCAGGACTAAATCTCGAATGGGATGTTCAACAGGCACATACAGTATGGGTGTGATGGTCAGGTGTCCACATACTTTTGGCTTTTACAGTAATATATCCCACCCACTAACGGTAATATATCCCCACTCACTAATGGTATTATATCCAACCCACTAACGGTAATATATCCCACTCACTAACAGGTGGTGTGATGAATTAATCAGTGTTATTCATTTCACCTCTCAGTCATCATAATGTTATGCCTGATCATTGTACTGTATGTTTTGAATTAAATTTAGGACACATGACTTTGGAATGGGGCTTTCGTTTGTGTAGATGGTCAAAACTATGCAAGAAATTTGCCAACGCAAAAAACAGGTGACTGTTAGTCACAAAAAAAATGAGTGCCAATTAGAAATCCATCACCTTTATTTCACTGTATGGACTTTACAGATAATGACCATAATGACCAACAGCCATAATTACCAAATTAGAGCGCATTAATCCTTAGTCATGCCGAAAACCATTAGACGACGGCGATGACGGATCTTACCGGCATGAAAGAATTTTCCAGAGAAGCCCAAGTTAAAGGTGAAGTTTGGTACGTGAGTTCGGAGCTCGTTCTGCGTCTCCAGTAGGGCCTGAGGGATAAATGGGAAAGGATTTACAATCACACACAGGCTTCCAGAACCCTGAAGATAAACAACCGCGCACACACACACGCACGCGCACGCACACACGTAATCTAGCCTCTTTTATCAGGGTGGTCCCATATTCGACTGTCAAACCACTAGCTTATGAATGGCCCACGTCCAAGATTTCCAATGCAAACTCTAAACCGATGCATACGCAGACGGGAATTCATGTTTATTTTCCAGGTACTTTACTGCGCATGCACACATCACTGCAGTCATTCTCTCGCGTCAGCAGCTGATTCGGAAGGAGGATAAATAAATGGCAATAATAACTGTAAAAAATAAAAAGCTAGGCCTCTGGCTTCTTCCCTTCTCATCCTAATCATTACCAGCTGACAAGCTGTCAGTAAAACTCCAGATTAACATGATCCATGGGTTCAAGGCTTGGGCATCCTAATAGTAAAGTCTGGGTTCTTTCCCTTGGTTTAATTCATTTCCTTTTTATTTCTACAGCGCTGTTAACAACAGACATTGTCCCAAAGAAGCTTCACAGAAAATTCTAACATTTAGATTAAAGAAGAATAATAAAAATATTACAAAATGAAATGTATCCCAATGAGCAAGCCTGGGGTGACTGTGGCAAGGAAAAGTTCCATAGGCTGATATTTGAGAGGAACCAAACTCAAGGAGAAAGTCACCCTCATGTGGGTGACAGCAGTGTGTGGTTATACATAATGTTCAGTCTAAAAAATGTGTATATATCATGTAGAATTCAGACCCGGAGCTTTTGAGCAGGCTTTAACTTTGATTATGGATTCAGCCCAAAAATGTTCATGAGATTAAAAAAAAAAAAAAATTCAAAACACGAATATGAAATGTTGTTCTCCTTTCTGGCTCATTGGCTTATTTGACTGAATAATAAACATTCATTCAAAGAAGTACCACTATAAATGATGCCATCTTAGATTGAAAGTGTTTAGGAATAAAAAGAAAAGCGACAACGGCTTTAATAAAAACGCCGTTTAAAATACCATGTGTCTTATATTTGAATAGCTGGAATGGGTTCATGAAAACAAAATCTTTGGGCCTTGAATATAATAATTTTACTATTAAAGGAATTCCTGGCTGGCAAAAATATCAAAATATAATTTATGCTGCTGCTGTAATAACACTTTTTTTTTTTTGGGTTCTACTTCAATCTGCTTCACACTTGCGTAATAGCAGTGTTTTCCTAACGAATAGCAGGAACAGTGAAGAACAACAGCCAATGTGAGTGCAGAAGCGAGAAAATATTTTTACCTAGGTTTTGAGAAATTGATCAGTTGTTTGACGAGTGTTCATGTCATGTTCTGACCATAAAGAGTCGTTTAAAACCGCACAACTGTCTGCGGTCTACAGCTTTCGCTCAGGAGCAAAAATCTGTAAATTTGTAAGAAATAAAGATTGACATTTATCATGATAAGTATCGATATCGACTGATATGGAACATTTTATCGTGATCATTTTTTTTGGTCCGTATCGCCCCATCCATATCTCCAACTGATCAATCGTTTCACATGTTCAGCCCAAACAGGCTCAATTTGCGTTCCAAACCCAAATGCAAGCTCGAGGACGTAAAAAGAAACAACACACACATGCATGCAGCTTGGTTGTGGTGGTTTTTTTTAACCTAGGGATGTCATGACAGAGGCTTCGGCGAGGGAGACTGCAGCTAACTAGCGGGAGACGCGACAGCAACGCGGGCTGTCATTCGATGGTGCGACAGATCGATAGTGATGCTGGGCGAACTCTCCGTGTCTCGTGGTTGATCTTTCCGAGCGTTTCTTTTTAAGACTGACGTGCTCCTGCCTGCCGCTTGGCCGTCTCCCAGCGTTTCAGCGCTTTCGCGCCTCCATCCATATTTCTCTCTGAACATTTTTCTCATCCTCCCCTGTGTATCAGTCTCTATTTGTGTATGCAGCAGGATCAGAGCCAGAAGACCATGAAAGAGAGTGAAAGCAAGAGACGGGGAGTAAAAGGAGTAAGTGAGCAAAAATAGTGGGAAAGGAGGAGGAAAAACAAAGCGGAGGAGGAGAAGAAAGAGGGAGATATACAGCTACAAAAGGAAAGGAACGTAGGTAAACTCAAGGACAGCTCGGTCTTGTTTTTCTTTCTACTTTTTTTTTTTTTTGTTAAAGCTACAGCGGCCGCGATGTTACAGTTTTCACACTATAGAAATAAGATGCAAGAACGTTATTTCCTCCTTTTTCTTTTTCACGCCGCCTCTTCGACTTGACAAACAAGCACTTCACACATGGTCAGACAGACTCCTTTAATCGGACAGGTTGTATATAACCACTTTATAGCAAATAGCTTCTGTAAGCTTGTATTCCTTCCAAAATATAATAAACTGTTGGTATAATAAATCGGACCAGAGTTTCAAGATTCATTCCTCTCTTAGCTGTTATAACAAGCTCCACTTGGAGTACGGCGTTGGGGATTAGTGTTCCTTCAGCCACAACCACATTAGTGAGATCGATCACTGACTGATGGATTTCGGGGAGACTCCAGTTCATCGCAGAGGTGTTCAGTGGGGTTGAGTCAGAGTCAGTCTATTTCTTCTACTTCAACCTGCACACACCGGAGACATTTCTCAATTCGGACTTGCGTCCTTGGTAGTTCGGACTTACTTGATGGCATCGCGCGTTACCCAGAATTCATCGGGCTAACATGAGCACGGATCGCTCGGTGATCGCTTGAATCTCACAACTCCAAAATTGTCGAGCAAATTTTCAAATAGGCCCTAATTTTATAAAAGGGCTGTAGGTTTTAAGTTCAAAACCCTTTATTCCCACCTCAAAAACTCTTAAAACTACTTCTTGTTACACAACAATAGTATTTCAAAAACGATTTCATGGGTTTTCTCCTCTCCCATTATTGACCGTGACGTGAATTGGTGCAAAACGCATTCTGGGATACCTGGCTCAAGTCCGCACAAGTCACCTCTCGATGCATCCTCGATAAAAGGGGCGGATCAAGTACACATCTGGGGATTTGAATTGTAGTTTGCTAGATGTGAACTTTGAATTAGAACATAACTCAGAAACTGACTGATGACGTTTCACAGGTCACAAGAACATAAGTCCAGACAAGAACGCATATTGAGAAACGGCCCTGATCTTCATGGAGCTTGCTTTGTACACAGGGCATTATTTCCTGGAACTGGCTTAGAAACCTTGGTTCAAGTTAAGGGAAACCTTTAAGCTACAGAATGCAAATACATCCTGTTGCTTCCAGCCCTGATTTGAAAACGGATTCAAAAACAGAACAGGACGGAAATTCGAGCGCAGCTGTCTCCTGCAGGCTGATTCGTTTCTAAGCGAAACGGCATGTGTGGGTGGGGATGAAGTAAGTGAAAACTTTGGTTCCGTTCGCTGGCATTAGACTGACTGGTGAAAACGAAACCGACCTGGACACGGAGACAGCAGTCGATCGATGAGGACCGGCTCATCTCCAGATCCCGATAGTGTGTTAGCTAATTGTTGGGACTGAAGGATAGGAAACGACTGGCTATAATATTTATTATATTTAAAATCCCTAACAGGGGTGCTTATTTCAGCGGGGTTTAGAGACAAACGTATGGAAAATTAATTGACAAATCATATTCTATTTATATTATCTATACCTTAATACTTCTCCTAGTAGGGTTAAATAAAATCACACGCTAATTTATAAGTGTAGTATTAACTTGTAACTAGTTTCTTTCTAGAAGTATGTTCAGTAAAGCTACTTAGAGACAATGTTTTTTTGTTACATGTGATATATGAATAAAATTTAATTGAACTGAAGTCTGATAATGAATCTTTTGGAATTCTAGACTTTTTCAGACATTTCAGTTCTTTACAAGATTCCAGTTGCTGGGTTTCCTGCTTTGCTTTCTGAAGATGCCAATCCTTGGTTAGTTAAAGGATTACTCCAAAGCTAGCTATAAATTCTCTGTAGAACTTTATTCATTCATCTCGGATCTGAAGCCTTTTCAGGGAACTCTGAAAAGTGGTTGAATGCACCCGTGATGGGATGTCATACAATTGCAAAAAAGAATTATTAATAGTAATTTTTAGTATCCAAATAATTATTAATTGTTCAAAATAAGCACTTTGGCAGAACACTTTTAAAGGTTCACAACTAAAACATCTTTATAGGAGTATGTTTGGCAAACTAGTGGTATTCGGACCAATACACGTAACCGGCGTCCCCTTACAATTAACAACATGGTTGCCCCTGTCTTTGGCTGATTGTATAGGTCTGTTATCTACAATTAAAGTAACAGTGACACTTGCTTGGTACAGCCCATTATCACATAGAAGCAAATGATAGATTTTCTAACATCTTACACCATCGTCTCATGACTACCCACCTTGACATCGGGAACCTTCATCCGTGTACCTTCCTTGCCCACAAAGATGTCGTCAATGTCCACGAGGATGTAGCGCTCTAGTGAGAGCGACAACCGTTTTCCGGTCAAGAAGCTCACAGCGTCCACCAGCACCAGCTTGTGCAGCCAGAAGTTTAGGTTGTTGCCGAAAAGCACCCGCTGGATACCGTCGTGAAGCCCCAGGTCCTGGACCACGGCTGCGTGCAGGGGTGCTGGTGGACCTCCGGCTTCTGTGGTCCGGCCCCGCGCCAATAGCACGGGTTCGTAAGTCGAGTGGTTGGATTGGAAGACGGTCCAGTCGTCCCCAGGCAGGGGTCCACGCTCCACCTCTCTAGCCTTGGTGATGAGCAAGAGCGGCGATTTGGGATTGACGCTGCAGTCTCTTAAACCAAGGTTAGAGTGTAAGAAGAGAGGGAATCCCTTCAGCTGGGCACTCTGTAAACTGTTCTCATTTGCCTTTGTTGGGTTGTGGTACAGAGGGAAAAAGAAAAGGACAAGAAAATTATTATTATCCCTTTATTGGACGTGAGTGAAAACAGATGACTGAACTAAGCCCATTGAAATCCTTAAAGACTAAGTCAGTCACCCTAAACTAAAAGGTACTTTCCGTTAAATCCCTGAGCACCACGCCTTCCTCATTTATCCACATTCCACCCTTCTTTGTCTAACCGACAGCATGGGTCAAAGGGTGATCAATGTTCTTCGGAATAAAAACTTTGAGCCTTGGTTTGAATTTAGAGTTGAAATTGGCAGAGTTAAAATATGAAAACGTTTGCAACCGTTCCCTGATCATAAGTAATATCAAACTTGATTCATCACCATTTTCCCCCCTCATTCAACTGAAATGTGACAGTATAACATGAGAGCTGACCTTTGAAGACTTGTATAATAAACTCAACTATGCGAGACATAGCTTTTTCTCTTAAGCAATGCAGCCCAATAAAAGCTCATACAATATTATCCATCTCCTCGGCATTTACATTAAGTTACAAAATGTTTTCGGATCCAATGCAAATCCAATCCAATTACCGATCCAATGCAAATATAAAGAAGGAAGATATTGGGTTCACCACTCCACTTTTCAGATAAGGAGGACAATTATTTGATTTAGGTTTGAATTTTGCAGGCATTTCTACACCATTATAACTAAAGTAATCGAGTAGGGCCGTAACTTTTACTAGACCTGATCGTAATAGTAGTAATAGTAGTATTATTATTAGTAGTAGTAGTAGCAGCAGCATTAGTTATAGTAGTAGTATTAGTAGCAGTAGTAGTAGCAGCATTAGTAATAGTAGTAGCATTAGTAGTAGCATTAGTAATAATAGTAGTAGTAGCAGCAGTAGTAGTAGTATTAGTGGTAGCAGTATTAGTAGCATTAGTAATAGTAGTAGTATTAGTAGCAGTAGTAATAGTAGTAGTAGTAGTAGCATTAGTAATAGTAGTAGTATTAGTAGTAGTAGTAGTAGCATTAGTAATAGTAGTAGTAGCATTAGTAATAGTAGTAGTAGTAGTAGTATTAGTAGTAGCATTAGTAATAGTAGTACACATCCAAGCTGCTGAAAGTTATTACCTCGGTTTACACCCAAATATTTGGAGAAAATTCCCTGGGAATTTTACATGTTAATAGATATACAGTATAAATAAGTTAAAGAGCCTCTCCAAGACATTGAAACTATGTGTGTGACTGTTAGACTGGCATGTTTTTGCAGAAAAACATGGAGGTAAAAAGGCTTTTAAAAAAAAAAAACAATTTCCCACAAACACTAATGTGATTCCAAGTGCAATGTAGATTTTCACACAGCAGTATCATAACCAACAAATGACTATAAAAAAAAACCCTGACATGTCAGACCTGACATTGGCAAAAATGTTTACATTTTGCAAGCTTCAAGCTTATCAGAGCCAAACAGATTTTTTTTAGCATTCTTACCGGTGTACCCTTCATGTACTCAAATCATCTGGCAAGCTTTCCTTTTAAATCGAATGTTATATTCATCATCTAACGTTTTCACGTTTAGGGGTAGTAACAGTTTTAGTTAAATGTAGCAAGAACTGTTCGATACATAAAAATCACATCTCATTGATTTAAAATTAACCAAAAGAATTGATTAATCAGAGTTTGTAACCCTGAACAATCTAGTTACTCATAAAAACAGAATGAAACCTAAGTTATCATGTAAATATTAAGCATAAGAGAAATTCTCAGTCTAGAAGACCAGTAAAATGATTACCCTACTCCTCCGCTTTAACGTTCCATCTCCATATAACTCTGTATGTCACATAGAAACACATGAAAAATGTTTCAAAAAACGGTCCAAAAGTGACTAGAGTGACAGGATGAAGGAAGAGAACAAGGAGGGTTGTGCTTAATATAGCCTCAGGAGATTATACCGAGCCAAGTGCTGGCTGCAGTCCCTGCTTTCCTCATGGGAGACCGGTTGACTATTCGGAGCCATGTTTCTCCAGGATGTAACATTAGAAGTGCTCAGAGCAAGTCACTGAGGCGTCGCAGGACAGCCGAGCAAAGGTTCTTAACAAGAAGAGTCACGAGTACCAGCTGACCAGAGGTGCTCTAGAAGCAGAACTTTGAGTAGACACTTGGTTATATATCTATTATAACTTTAAGATACATCAAGAACACTACACACACTAATAGTGTAGTGTTTGGAGTAATATTTACATTTTACAGCATATAGCAGATGCTCTTATCCAGAGCGACGTACAATTGAGCAGTTAAGGGTTAAGGGCCTTGCTCAGGGGCCCAGCAGTGGTAGCTTGGCGGTGTTGGGACTCGAACCCCAGTCTTCAGATCAGCAGTCCAACACCTAAAGCATGGACTTACTACTTCCCCCAAGTAATATCAATTAATGTGTTAAAATCTTTGTGTCACCCTTAGTTAAAACTGAAAACAAATTCTAAGTTGTTATACTCACAATACATTTTTAATCAAATCAATTTCAGTCAATTTCGTTCTTTTCCCCGTTTGAATCATTTACTTTAGCCACCATTTGTTTAATAATCGGATATTTCATGCTATAAAAAGACAATTTCCTATCTAAAATCCTCCATTTTGTTTAGTAACCAAAAGTTAAACTGTTAAAACCACACTACAAAGAAATATAGCAAATATTAATAATAAATAAAACGATTCACAGAACACTCTGGGGGGAAAAAAAAATAAAATAAAATTAGTAGTTCACAAGAAATTTATTCCTTCACACCAAAATTCCACTCAAAATTTGTGGAAACTTTTATGGTCAGAGCAAGAAACACAAACTTGACAACAACAACATTTTTTCTTTCGATCGTAAACATTATTTAAACTACTTCAATGCTGCTAAATCGCTACATTTAACTGTAATTCTGAATAGTTTGTAACGGTAAATGCTCACCTTGAAGAAGCCGATGATGCCCACGCCGTACTCCACGCAGTACTTATCGAGCAGTTCTCGGTTCCAAGCGTCCAAGTTGACGTACTTGAGGATATTCTCATAAATGACCAGTGTGAAGCGTCCCCGGTTCTTGTCGGTGAGCGTAGGCATGTCGCCCTTTCCAGGGGCGATCTCAATCTGGTAGCGGAAGCGCCCCGATTCCAGGATGGCCACGATGTCTTGGCCTAACTGTGAGTAGAGACTCTCGACGAAAACCAGAACCACTGGGTCCGTGCGGGACGCGTCTGCCGGCTTCGCAGTTCTTGCAGGAAGTATCCTTGCTGACGGAGCAGAAGGGGTGGCGGCTTGCGAATCCTCCCAGTCGTCGGTGCCGTCATCGTCGCTCTCCACACCGTTGACGCTTGCCGGCTCCAGTTCCCGCTTGACCCCATAGAGAAAGTAGGCCGAAATGAGCACACTAATCATGCAGAAGAGGAAAAGCAGCAGTAGGCTAGTCTGCAGCGTGAGCTGCCTGTAGAGCCGTCTTACGCGTCCACACACCAGCATCGTCACCCTGATGCCACTTGTAGAATTATATACACCGTCCGCAAGCCACTAACAAATCAAGTCTATCGTGTAGGGGCAGAAAGAAAAGGGTGGGATAATGCGGCGATCTTTCACAACTCGTACCATCATGTCACCATTGCACAAGACAGGAGGACTGGTGTGGGCAGGGGACGGCATGGGCGAGGGTGGGCTTTCACTCACCTTCGGAGATGTCCTCTGCCCGTCCCCATGCACCAGCAGCCCCCTGCCCAACACCCTTACACCCCTCTTGTTCTGCCCTCTCTACGTTCTTATCCTTTGAGCCAGCATGGAAACGAAGGTCGACTGGAGGCTGGGCGAGGCAAATTTCTGAACCACAAACTCGTCTTGGGGTGAGATCTCCGGCGGGGGGTCATGCCCAAAGAAACCTGACCATGATCTTCATTAGTTCTGGGGAGGAGACAGTGAGAAAATGCCATTACTAGCAAGAATCCAGCAAGCTTATTTCACTACATTTCGATGCCATATTCAGATCCACTTTATTAATCAGAATGAGTCATTTACAGAAATATCAGGTAATACTCGGTTGCCGGGTTGGCTCATTTTAACCGGCAGCACAACCTGGTCCATCGGCAATGGTTCTCTTTCATTAAACAGCAGAAAGACCTATGAAGGCAAAGAATGGATTAAAGGATAATGGAAGTGGCTCGCATTGATAAGCTGCGGCTTTAAAAGCAAGCCTTATTCTTGGTGCACTTCAAAGTGCAAAAGTCCCTTTTTTTTTTTTTTTTTTAACTCATGCTCTGAATTCGAAACATGGCACAGGTAAAAAAAACCAAAAACAAAAAAAACAAAAGCTTTAGACCGCCACTGACCAAATGAAAGCAGACGCAAAATAGGACGGCCTCTGATAAATTGCCCAAAAGAACATTAACGGCCATTAACAGCTTGTGATGTATTGAAGTCAAATGCTTTCCTTTAATCACCAGTCCCTCCAGGATTTTGTGATCGCAACTATTCATTTAATCCCTGTACATTCTTCTCGATGGTGAAAATTGTATCCAATTGGCAAGAGTTATTAAAGTTTGACCAAATTTGTGACTGACTCAAATAATACCATAGCAAAGCGAGAGCACAAAGATGACTAGGATGAAAAAAGAAAGAAATGACAACCGTCTAACCCTTTAACCCTAAAATCCCACAAGCTGAAACGGTAGAATTAGTAGTTTGGGGTTTATTGTGTGATCGGATGTCACCATCGGGTGGACGCGATGTGCAGGGGCTGCGTGGGACTTCTGAAGCTGGGTAACGAAATTCCACACAGGATAGTCAGGATGATGCCCATGACTTGCTCCCAGACTTCTGTATTCCTATTCTCTTCCACCCGAGGCTTAATCTCAAAGCACAATACCCGTCACTGGAGCTCTATTGTGCCGGCTAGAGGAGCGACAACAGCAGTCGGAGGTCGGATTACAGCGCTGGAGCTTTTCCCATTCATGGGCTAGTTCTTTAATATGCATCGGTCACATCGAGCTTAGGTGGCAGAGTACAACAAGAAGATTTTCAACATGAGCAAGAGAACGGGAAATGTTAAAGCTTATTAAAAAAAAAAAACTAAGGCATTTAAAAAGACAGGAATGACTGCGACAGCAAAAGAATATACATAGATCTGTGAATATAGAAATAAAACCAATATACCAAAATTGTTAAGACGCTTAAGAGCAATAACCTTGACATTTACAGGACCGTTCCAGTTCATTTCGTCCCAGATCCTATACTTTTTTTTTTTTTGTCTAAGGTAACTTGCAAAAGAAACACTCCTTACCTGAAGATATGAAACCTATGTTCTGATGGCAGGATATCTAGCACACACTGTCTCAAGGGCGTTAGCAGACTGTTCAAAGTTCAAAGTTCAAAGTTTATTGGTCACATGTACATTATACGTGGTACAACATACAGTGAAATGCGTTTGC
>JAOUQX010000017.1:5187445-5201612 GCA_028566295.1 Liobagrus marginatus
GAATCAACAACAAGTGGGACACAATCATGAAGTGGAACGAAATTTATTGGATATTTCAAACTTTAACAAATAAAAAAATTGAAAAATTTTCTAACCCTGACCCAGATTAGTATGTTTATCTCAAACTGATTCTAACACACTGTTCTACAGGGAGAATTTAAGTTGAACCTTTTTTTTTCTCCCACAAACCGCATGCCCAGATAACATCTAACTGTTAAAACCACCCGTTTCTTCGGCTCTTTCTCCGAACCGGTAGTTATGTAATCACCGTAGAGCTTAACGTCATCTCTGAGAATAGAAGTAATCCTAGCACTTTGCGTTGACGCCGTGGTTATTTGTCTTCGTTGCAGCGCTGTTCTCTGTGATGTGCTACAACGTGCTGTGCGATAAATATGCCACACGTCAGCTCTACGGTTACTGCCCTTCCTGGGCTCTCAACTGGGAGTACAGGAAAAAGTCCATCATGCAGGAGATCCTCAGTTGCAGTGCAGATATCATCAGCCTACAGGTACACGCCGCACGCGCGCCGACGTTTGAGATCCTGTAGGATTACGACGTCGGCGTGTAGTTGGTTAGATTGTTGTGGTTTTGTGGCAGGAAGTCGAGACCGAGCAGTACTACAACTTTTTCCTGGTGGAGCTTAAAGAGCACGGATATGAGGGCTTTTTCAGCCCCAAGTCTCGTGCCAGGACCATGTCGGAGTCTGACCGCAAACACGTGGACGGTTGCGCCGTCTTTTATAAGACCGACAAGTGAGTTCACGGGCGTCTCTTTAAATTAGTAGCCAGCGCGCAAGGCTGTTGAAGAACCGCGGCGTCCGCTACACTGACCCGCCCCTGACGCTTTGTGTGTATGTCTCAAACAGATTCAGCCTAGTGCAGAAACACACCGTGGAGTTTAACCAGCTGGCCATGGCTAACTCTGAGGGTTCAGAGGTCATGTTGAACAGGGTGATGACCAAGGACAACATCGGTGTCGCCGTGCTCCTGGAGCTGCACAAAGAAGTGATTGAGCAATCTGGTTTGTATCTAACTCGCACAGCCTTCTTCCAGTCTGCCTGCGTTACTGGGTAGCCATTAGTTAGTTAACTTTGTGCCTACGTTTGTTGTATATTTCACTGACCCTGGTTTGTGTTGTATAGCAGGGAAGCACTTGCCTAGTATGGAGAAGCAGCTGCTGTTGATAGCTAACGCTCACATGCACTGGGACCCGGAGTTCTCCGACGTCAAGCTGGTCCAGACCATGATGTTTCTGTCGGAAGTGAAGAACATCGTGGACAAGGCCACACGCAGCCTCAAGCTCTCTTCTGTGTCCGGGGAAACCAACGCCATCCCTCTAGTTCTGTGTGCTGACCTCAACTCGCTGCCTGACTCGGGTATGCTGCGTTTCCACGTATTGTTGTCGTGTTAAAACACGTGAGGTGTTATTCAGCGTGTACTTCTGCATAGGTGTGGTGGAGTACTTGAGCACTGGAGGCGTGGACAGCACTCATAAGGACTTTAAGGAGCTGCGCTACATCGACTGCCTTACCAACTTTAACTGTAACGGCAAGAACGGCACGTCCAGCAGCAGGATCACGCACGGCTTCAAGTTAAAGAGTGCCTACGAGAACGGACTGATGCGTTATACCAACTACACCTTTGACTTTAAGGTCTGTTATCAGGAACTTTTGCCGTTTCATTTTACTTCTAGATGTAATCGGGAATGGGGCGTCCAGTATGCCTTCATATACACAGCTGTGCTGTTATATTATGAGCACTGACCGGTGATTTGAATAACACTGATTATCCCCTCATCGTGGGACCTGTGAGCGGGCGGAATGCGTTGCCGTGAGCGGGCGGGACCACCAGAGTATTATGAAGATGGTCATAATGTAACGGCTAATCCAAATAATTCTCACCATAATACTTTAGAGTGAAATGAATATTATTGGGCTAGTACTGTAACTAAAATCCGTTTGTTTCTGCTGCTGGAATTTGTGTAGCGTGTAGTTTAGTTACGTGATACTACAGCTTCTTCTTTTCCTGCGGTGATGACGTGTGCGTCCATCCGTCCGTCAAAATAAAACTCCAGAAAGCTAAGGCATATTAAAACACTTTCCTCTCCACTGAAAACTGCCAAAGCCCATGTTTGTTTATAATCTATAAAATGTTTCTGCCAAAGTAAAAAAAAAAAAGAAAGGGTTGTTGATTGGTATCTAAAAACGTTACGCTGCTCTGTTTACTGTTTTACTATAAAAATCTAATTGGAGGGAAAGCGGCCATGGCCGCTGGCGTTGTGTATTTTTTTTTATGCATTTATTAATATGGATACAAACCAAATTTGTGTTCCTTGAACAGATACACAGACGTCTCTGTACACTGCCTTAAAACCATTATGTCAGTAAATCCGATTTGGCCGAACTTCAATTATTTAAATGTTCAAAATGTTTTTTGCTCCGTCTTCTTCACCCGACCGCTAAGCTTTTGCTGTCGTGTTTTCCGCAGGGTGTAATCGATTACATCTTCCACTCTCAGCCTCTGCTGAACGTACTGGGTGTGCTCGGCCCGCTGGACCCTCACTGGCTTCACGAGAACAATGTCACTGGCTGCCCGCACCCCCATATTCCCTCTGATCATTTCTCCCTGTTTGCACAACTCGAGCTGCTCCTGCCCTTCTCTTCTTTGGTCAACGGTCTCCACGTGCCTGGTTGCAGGTAGTGCTCCGAGGCAGCGCCGCTCTCGACGCCGCCTCACACCCGGCGCTCTGCAGGGAGCGAGAGAGAGAGCGGGAGGTGATTGAGAGCGGCGAAGCCTGTTGTGTATTATTCTCAGTCCAGTAAGGAGTCGTGGTATGGCTAAACTTTTATTATGGATGGATTTTAACTGGTGCGGATGTTTTTGTCAGTCTTATCTGTACCACCTTCTTTTCATTTTTTGTTATTTTGATTTTCTCTTTTCTGGGCACAAGAAAAAAATAATTAATCTCCCTTATTATATTTTTTATTTATTAAGTTGTTTTTTTTTCTCTTCTTTTTTTTTTTACACACTGTATCCCAAAAAATGTATGATTCTGAGTAAACCTTGTGTATTTTACCTGAAGACAATGATCGACGCTTATAAAATATGGCAATACCTTTTCCAGACACGAGCAGGGAGTCCAGACCAAGCAAGTTCCTCCCATTTTCTCTTTGTGGTCCATGCAGATTTTATTTTTTTTTTTAAGTTTCTAAGACCAGGGTTAGAGCGAGCAGCTACATTAAACAGGACTCCGTAACCACACCAGCTTTAGAGCGACGATCATTTCATCTATTCTACAATAAATGCCTTTTTTTTTTTTTTTTAGCCAAAGGGCCTTTTAATTGTGTGCGGAGAACGAAAACTCTCTCACTTATATGTTCACCATGGTGCTGAGGCATCTTCTGGTGCAGCAGGTGAGCAGCGGATATAATTCTCCAGCCTCGGAGGCCACCGAACTGCCTCCGTCTCGGTGCGTTCATTTTAACCAAACGTCGCACGAATTCAGCAACGCTCAGTGTTTTAATCCAGTTTAAAGTGATGTGGACGTTCCAAGTCCGTGATGTGTACAGCAGTATCGCAGAGATTAGCAGCAGAAGGTTTTTTTTGGGGGCACGTATACGCAAAATTTGGGACGCGAGCATTCCTGGAGACGTTTACTTTACCAGCCGTTACTCTGAGCATTGCGTAACCGAACACACGACCGATTCTTTTAATTCCGCTTAATTGTCTCATTATCCATAGTCCTAACCTTTTAGTGTACATACAGCAGATTTTGATTGTAGTGTAAATTAGAGCGACATTTCTAGCCATTTGATGTATTTAGCAAACAATAAGAATTTTTTTTCCCCTGTTATATGAATTTGCACTTGTCCCTTTTTTTTCTCTCTTTAATTCTCCCGTTCGCTCATGTTTGTCGTTAAACTCCAATCCAGCATTCGTGCCTCACTGCTCCTCTCCTGCAAGCGCACAGCCACTTCTTTCCTGGATGCCTAAACCGGCTTGAGCATTTCCCGTTCTATTAGTAATTATTTAGTAATCCAGCTATTTCACTGATTTGCTCTTCATATGCTTTGCGTTTCACCCATTTCTTTCACACTTATTGTGCAATGTCTGTAGCCTAACACCCCCCCCCCCCCATTACAGTTTACTGCCACTCCTTCCTGCTCAACTCAGGCTATTATTATCATCATTATTATTATTATTCGTTCCCCTTCGTGTCCAGTTTCATCTCTAACTTCCCTCATTACCGCTAGACCACAGCTGTCTGCTCTCTTGCGTTGTGCCATCTTGATGCATTTTGTTGCCATGTTTGTGAAGCTTCTTACTCGGTTACTACTGTAAAATTAAAAGCGATGGCGAAGTCATCCGCGCCGTCCGCATCAGCTGTTTGTACGTACGTAGTGTTGGTCCAGTTTTGTTGCTTTTTAATCGACCCATTAATTAGTTTCACTTACGTGCTCACAAGGCCAATCTGTTTTTTGGGGGGGGGGGTGGTAAATATTTTCTTCTTTCAAATTTTAATGACCGAATGGATTGACAAGCACTTATTGTGTATCACTAGTGCAGCTACCCATTTTTTCCCCCCTCTTCTTTTTTTTTTTTTTTTATACGCAAAGATTCTTTTGCCCCTCAAGGCAGAAGTGGATTTTAATGACTTTTACTGAGCAGTGAAAGAGGCATTACAGGTGGAAACGAACCCGTCTCACTGCCAGGGTCTGTTTTAATTACTTCTCTCTGTCTGTTTCACTCCTCCTTCTTCGGGTCATCTTTTAATCAAAGGCAACGTGTGTGTCTGGTTATTATATTGGATTTGCTGATGGTGTTTGTATCTAAAAAGCAATTTCTTTTTTTTTTTGTCTTGTTTGTTTGTTTTTTTTGTAAAGTGTGAATAAATTATGTGTCACGTTTCCTTCCTTTTGACATGAATTGTGTTGTATGTACGATGATATAAAACAAAGTCGTTCTTTATTTTTCCATTTTTTGCTCGCGTGTTGCTTTTTTCTTTGTAATACTCAAAACCAAACTTTTTTTGTAAAAATGTTGGCACACTGAATTCTAGATTTGTATGGTTGCTAACTTTCACATCAAGATACTTTTAAGGCAAAAAAAAAAAAAACTAAACAATTTTGCTTCAGTGAAATCTAGAGAAAAGTCACAGAGAAATAAAGAGCTGTCATTTGTCACCAAACGTGATTTACTAAAGCTTTATGTCGGGTTTCGCCTGGTGTGTATGGAAGTTCCGGGGGGAAAGTGTAACTGCACTGCCCTTATTTCCTGTCCTCTTTTCCTGCTTTCCACGTCTTTGATAGTCACAAGAATATAGGAGGTGATGCACACACTATCTTTTGTTCCCGTTTGTGCTTTGTTCTGTCGCTTTCTTCAGCCAGTCTTTTCTGATCCACATGCATGTTAAGTTACATTTGCTACGATCGTCATTATCCAGGAATAATCTTATTTCCTACTTGGAAGTAAAAATCTGACTCCGTCATGCTACCATGTCTCTTTGCGCCGGTACTGGCGCAGTATCCTCCCCCTGTGCATGTCTTTATATTAATTCACCCCAGCAGAGATGTTGGGCTTGATCATCTTTTTGCTGTCTATTTTCTCTTTCTCCTTTCTTGCACTTGTCAGTAGGGTTAGACATGCAGTGGTAAGGATCGTGATTTAAGCTGGAAGTCTAAGTATTTAGGAAACGTCGCTATACGATGCACTGGACCAACTCTTGTTTACCATTTATGGAATACCAGCAAAACACTTGCACAACGTTTTAAAAAAGAATGTTAAATATATATATATATACATGTGTATATATATGAAGAAATAAATATATGAAAAATGGCAGCTGTTTTTATCCTAATATCAGTAAGTGTTTTTAAAAAAAAAAAAAAAAACCTGATGGTAAACAAGGTGTTTTGGGGTTTTATTCTTTCTCTGTTCTCTTGATTCTTCTCTTCAGTTGTGTGTATAACAGGGTCAGCTTGTTTCATCTACACCTCTGTATTTTTTTCCTACACATGGTAAAATAAATTCTACATGTTTCAAACCTGGTATTGTTTGCTTTCTTAACCGAAACTGTAATGTCCTCGTGCTACTATTGATATTAATTGGTACATTTGTTTATTGTGCCATGATCCAGGCACGAGCTAATCTTCTCGTCTGCATATAGATTCTGCCCAGCAGGTGGTGGTATTGCTTTACAGTCTTAATATCAGAAGACAAGAACGTTCGCTCGTGCGAATTTTCCATTTAAGTAACCTTTTCGTGTGAATGTAGGTCGTACTGTGTAAAATATTGCCAAAATAGACATTTTAATAAACCAAATTATAGGCATTTCTTTATTAGCTCGTAAAGTGGCCAACGCTTGTATAGTAATAATGGGAATACCGACTGTCTTTAGTTAAACAGATCATTTGACTCAGCTTACCAATTCAATTTGACTCATTCGGCTCCCAAACGGCTCATCGTCCGTTTTTACTTCTATTTAAACCGGGCAAAATTTGCCATTCTTCATAATTCGCTGCCTCATATTATATTATGAGATACTTTTCTACCTTTAATAAACAACATTACGATGTTAACTATTCATTTTCTGGTGCTTGCCGTCTGTGAGCTTCGTTCAAAAGATTCGGAGTCAGATTCAGAGACCGGTTCTGACGAACAGTTAGCTATTCATTCAGTATTTTAATTTAAAAATGTTTTAATTAAGTCGTTCTTAATGGAAAGTTTTACCACAACCCTGGATAATAAAAAATAATTAATTTATCCTCGTATACCTACAGTTTTTAATTAGCACTGCGTTAGTCCATGTAGCACGCAGTGCTCGAGAACGCTGCTGTTAGCATGTTTGCTAATTGGATAGTTGTTTGCCCAACTGCGTTTTTCGGAGGGGGGCGACCACACATCCTTATATACCACCAATATAATGTTTTGTAGACACTTATACGCACTTATATACGCTAGCGCAAAAAAAAAAATCATTCATACACCCATTATCTAGTGTTTATCCTGTTCAGGGTCTAGGGGGCGCTGGAGTCTATCCCAGATAACTTAGTGTGAGAGTTAGGGCGGGGTACATCCTGTACAATCAGCAGTTAATCACAGCACTAACACTTAGAGACAGACAACCATTCACACACACATTCAGATCCGGTCTCCACTTACTGTAATATATCCCACCCAGGCACAATAAATTAACACTAAAGAATATAATGACCAATGAAATGAAAAATAAAAACCATGATATGGACCCTTTAACAAACAAACTGTGTGTCTATGGCTATGGCAAAAACAAGGTCAGCTATGCTTTAAAAAGTGTGCAAATGGGTTTGTGCAATGTATGCTAATTGTTTTTTTATCTAACGATTGTATCGCCGTACTACAGATTAAAATCATGTGCCATGCCTACCGTAGTTGTTTAAAAGAACATAGTGCTGCATGTAGCGTTAAACAATGTTCCAAGGTTATTGTTTTCATTATTCGCCACATGGGCTCGCGTCTCTACAACTGTTGGGAGATTCGGAAGGATTTTACAGCCAAGTTTTCCCAACACGCTCATGCATCATCTTGGATTAAAATGCCATGAGTCAGAGGATTCTCTATAATGTTAAAGAATGCACTGCTGGCCCTGCTGTGTCCACCTGCTTGGATGCTTTCTAGAAATAAACTGTGGGGGAGCCCTTCACTTCTTGCTGCAAAGCCACATCTTTATTAAACTTCCTCTGAGGTCACCCAGGTACAGAGTTGCTGGGCAACAGAAGAAAGTCTCATTGAAATATGCCACAGAGAGTTAGTCAATGGTTTGACAATTCCGCTTGCTGGCTCCAACGGAAGCCCTGAGGACTATTAAAGGTTTAAGGAGAAAAATATGGTGTCTAAGAGAAACAAGCAGTTTGCCGAGCCAGCTGTAATATTCCGAGAGCTTTGGCACTGGTGCATGGGCTGCCCGTTAACACACAAGCTGGCCTTCTGCCAAACGACCGACTCCATCCGTAGTGTTTATGCCTGTACTGGCCTGTCCTGCTATGCTCTGCTTTCCACATGGTGCTTCAAACATGTCAGGCTATTTCATTAAAAAACAGTCATGTAGTCATTTATGTGTTTGGAATTCGACCAAATAAATTGCATGGATCTTTTTTCTCCAACCTCTTAGCAGGTCCTGGCCAAGATAGTAATAACAAAACAGACACCATTACAGTCAGATATGTTGATGGATAGCTTACAGCAGGTATCATAGCCACCCCATAGCCCCAGGTTTAATCATGAATCACTCTATTTGAATGTTCTTCCTGTGTTTAATTGGGTTTTCATTCAGGTTCTTTGGTTTTCTTTACTTCCCAAAAAATATGCAATATTGGATGGATTGGCCTAGATGTTAAAGATTTTTGCTGATGCAGAAATGTAATTAACATCTTTAGTCCAATCAGAATCAGCAGTACTGTGGTATGCCTTACTGTTAAATAACTCCATTGCTCTTAATTTCTTTTAACCCTGATAATCCTTACTATTATATAGCCGAACGTTTGTGGTCAACTTAAAGTTAGTTAGGATAGATTGTCATTATTGTACATTATCCCTTACTGAAACCCGGAGACCCAAAGAGACCCTGCTCTTAAAGCCACTGTGTACCTTTGGGATGAACCGGAACACCGACTGTACCCCAGAACCTCCTCACTATTACACCATTAGCGTCTGATCTCACAAACACCACCGCGTCTGATCTCACAAACACCATCGCGTCTGATCTCACAAACAATCGCGTCTGATCTCACTAACACTATCACGTCTGAATGAACACATCCCCTACAATCACGCTACACACTCTAGTGGAAAACCTGCTGTGATGTTGTGAGCTACAGTGCTAAAGATTACCTGCTGTGGAATTAGTGATGCGTACTTTAATGCACTACGTTGCTCATTTCCATTGAGTCAACAGCTGTGTGTGTGTGTGTGTTCGGTGTATGACAACACTGTCAGTGTAATTGCAAAGACAGGACAGTCAATTCAATTCAATTCAATTCAATAAGCTTTATTAGCATGACCATATACGTGTACAGTATTGCTAAAGCATTACATGTGCAGTCTTCCTACACCTTCAGTCCCATAGGTGTGCTATTCTGTTCTCTATTGTTCTTCACCGCTACATCTGCCTTGCTTTTATTCCCTTTTTTTTGTTTTGTTTATTGTTTTGGTTGTCTAGAATGAGGAAGTTTAATGACCTGATGTGGTAAATATGAACCGACTGGCTAAGGATCTGGTGAGAGCTCGAGATACGGCACCATCTGGCCTGGCTCGAGTAAGCCTGGCCCAAATGAGACAGAGTTAGGTCTGCAGGCGTCTCACTAGACATGATGTACCCTAATGAGAAGCATGTGGTGCTAAGCATTAAAACACTCCTTTTAACAGAGCCAATGTGGAAAAATGTGCTTGTCTTTACTGACAGTGTCTCTTGTATTATCTATAAATGGATTCATGTTATTCATGATATTTGATATTCTTTATATATTGTTTTGCATTTACGACTCCAGACATTTATATTTCAATTTTTACATTTAATTAAATGTTTCCTAGTGCTCACTACTCCACTTTGTTTCAATAGACGTTATGTCGCACCTAGTGGTCAAAATGGGAACTGCAACGCATGCTGAAAGAGGCCCATTAGGGCAGAATGATTTTCTACCCCATACTCTCTTGATGACAAGTTTCAATACTGGACCAGCAGACACAAGAAAAGTTAACCGGGTTGCCAGATTGGGCCAACAAGCTCTTATAATCTTATTTCATACTAGATATTACAATGAAATTGTATGTTGTACCACGTATGATGTACATGTGACCAATAAACTTTGAACTTTGAAATCTTAAACCTACAGACAGAATGTCTGTTTTGTGCAAATTTATTCGTATTACAAGGCACATTGCACAGATTGGTGCAAGGGGGTGGGGTGCAGTGTGGAGGGTATGGAAGGAATCATTTGAGTATATGTTGGCTGTTGAAGCAAGAATTGTGTGCTAGTATTAAATATTTTTGGTGAATTCAAGATCAATCAATCAATCAAAATTTTATTTATCACATACACATACATGCAGTGAAATGTTTTGATTCCGCGTATCCCAGCATATGAATTTGAACACTGGGGTCAGATGTGGTTGCGATGAAAAATCTGGCAACCCTGGTTAAAGCTATTGCATGTTAATAAGTACATCAAATTCCATTCTGTAATATGTCATTTAATGCACTTTTTAAACTATTACAAATTGAAATATTGCATTCTATTACCTTGGGGTTTTTTTTTCATTGCTTTTTTGTTTTAAGGCAAATATCGCTGCATATTAATGTGTATGTGACTGTAGGATGTCGACTCTCACCCGCCTATTACATACAGGGTTATCCTAAATTAGCTAGAACTTAGCATTACATCAGGGGTGGTTACCTTGTCTATTAAAATTTCAAATTTTTACTTTTTATAATGTAAAATAATATAAATGAAAGTATCTAAGAAATGCAGGACATGTTGCAAAAAAGCAATTTGATCCAAGATTAGTTTTTTAATTTGTTTTTATTATGCGCATGCGTGATGGCCTTCGCGGAGGAAATAATAAGTTGTTAGAACGAAGTCTCCATACTGTAGTTCATAATCATCATTCAGTTCCATGAAATCCTAGAACCCCCCCTGCATTATATAATCAAACAATCAGGTGTGATAGCAACTGAAATATAGTCCTCAGTCCTTAACATCAAATACAGAACCCAACTTTCCCAAATGTTTCAGTTCAGCCATCTTGAATTGATAAAAACAAGTAATAGGATTCTGTAGCAGTATAAATGGCAAACGTTGAATAAATTGCTCTCTTTCACTTACACACACACACACACAGAAGAGTCCCAAGGATTTTTGAATGCCCCCCCACATTGTCCTCATATCGCCTCATTCGCTCCATATTCATCCCCTATTACTGTATCAACCAGGTAGGCTTCACTCCCAACCTAAAAGTACCTGATTGATTGCCTGTCCCCACCTCTGGACTCCCTTGTTGCCTCTGTCACAGCGAATCCATTCTGCCATCCATCTCATCGTGTGAGGAAGATGCTCGATGCCAGAGCGCTGTTCTGATGTGCTCCTAAATAGAGTTGTTGATAAGGTTCCAGGCGGAGTTGAAAGACAGAGGGGGAACTCGGCTGTGTGCCTGCGTCGAGGACGGAGACATTCGTCGCTGCCACGGAACCGGTAAGACATCACGGACAGCTGGGGAGCCGGGCTCTGCTGGAGATTCAGGTGGCAAGGGATGATGCTAGGTGACAGCATGCGCAGGTTGCTAATGCTGCTGACTCAACAAGAAGGAAGAAGAAGCTGCATTGGAGAGAAATATAGTTAAGAGGGTTTGGGTTAAACAATTCGTACTGTTGACATTACGGCTCGTTATTATCTCTTCACTGCACAAGTTCAAATTTGGTAACATTATGCATTTTGCATAAACTCACAGCGTACAACTGCAGTTTTGGAGATGCTCTGATCCGGTTGTCTGGACAATCACTAACAGTAATATATCCCACCCGCTAACAGTAATATATCTCACCCACATACAGCAACATATCCCACCCACTAACAGTAACATATCCCACCCGCTAACAGTAACATATCCCACTCACCAACAGTAGCATGTTTCACCTGCTTACAGTAATATATCCCACCCACTAACAGTAATATATCCCACCCGCTTACAGTAATATATATCTAATGACCCACACATGCTGAGGATTTCTCTTTTCCCCAGGGGAAATTTTTGTCTGAATCACAGATCTGATTTACAGTGTCAGAACGACCGATCATAAACGATCCATTTTTTTTTTAAACACCAGAAGCTCCTTTGATCATTTTGAACGTTTAATACATATATTAAAATCTCTCTCGTTTTAGTCTATTTCATTTCTTTCTAAAATCCCACTGCTTTTGATCCTCAGGTTTGAAGCGCTGGATGTGGCAACAACTGCCAGAAAAGTGAGACTGCTTCTGCTCAAGTATCCGCTTTAAAGTAGCTCGACAGGGCACGAAGCCCATTAGACAGTCAGTTTATATGTTTATACAAACAGGCTAAGAAGTTACTGAGGAAAGGAAACGCTTTTAACTTGGTTAGATTTACTGCCTCGGCTCTGAACAGCTAAACGGGAATGCCGGGAATGAGAAGTAAATCGTTCCAACACTTTTTCGTCTGTTCTCGGCTTCCGCGTTTCTAGCATGAAGTCAAACAGCCCACGGGGCTTGTACTGTGTTCCACAGCCAGGCACGTTTCGTGCTTGTTGTTTAGACTGCAAGGAGCTTCAAGTGCTCATTTCGCTTTCCATTAGACTCTTGAGGAATGCCTCTTTCCCTTTCTTTCGCCACTTTTTTTCCGCACGTCGTTAAAAACAATCAAGCTGCAAACAGCATCAAATGGAGTTTTAAAGGAGTACACCTAGTCAACGAAACACGCACTAATAAGGTATTCCTGTGTTGTCATGCACATTCCTGTTGTCATGACGGTTCGGTTTCTTTTAGCAAATGTCAGCCCTGCTCGAAAGCGTTCCCTCGAATTGTACGCCTGCTTTCTTCAGCACTGCCTCGGCTAATAGGTTTGACTCATTGCTGCAGAAGATGCCGAAAACCTTGTGGTCCTCCTGGACCATGAGGGAGCGCTGCAGGTTTAGCATATGGCTGCCCAGTGGGATTTACTCCGAGTTACAGCAGGGAGCTGTGCTGATCTTAGCCTATGAACAGCAGTGGATGATAACCTTTATCTGACCCTGGCTAGGATTGCATCCAAACTCACTTAGCTGTTGTTTTGAACGAGGGGGGGGGTTAGTGCAGCATCGGCAATCCAAAAGCATGAAATAGGCAATATATAAAGCTACGTTTGCAGAGTGTGTATGTTAGACTACCGAGTGGAAAGAAGCAATTTTATGTCTCTGCATGTTCATAGGAGTGCACACTTTGCCTGAGGGAGTTTGTGTGCAAAAAGCCCAGTGAACTCTTATTTACTTTTTTTTTTTTTACTTCGCCAGGCATCACTAAGGAGGAGCTTTTGTGCATTCTGGAAAACCTCATCTGACCAAAATTACATTGTGAACTGACACTTCTTCCAGTCTATTAAACAAAGGCAAAAACAAGTTTCTCAAGTCGAGTTGATCTCATGTAACTGAATTAATCACACACATATGGTGAGCTGGACTGGAGACAGAGGTATGGTTCTGAAAACGTGTACATGTAAGATTAATACATGTAGCGTGATCAAAACTGGGCCATGTGGTTACTGGAAATGTTGTACCGTACGAGCTGACTTTGATCATATAAATGAAACATGGTCGATCTGATGTAATGGCGGGTGTTGAAACCTCCCAGCTCCATGTTTTCTTTAGGACTGTTTCCTTCCAGCTCCTACAATCATGCCAACATTAAATCACCCCTAACTCTTTAGCTGTAAGTGTGTGATTGATGCCATGTGATCAATTGGGTTCCCGTCCAGATGTTCCAGGCGAGGCTCTGGATCCACTGGGATAAATAGGACGGAGAAGAATTCTTGTAGCTGACTCTAATAAGGCGGAGTTTTCCTATTTTAAGTGTTTACTCATGTTAAGTACGATATTTATATGTCATGATGACGTATTGACACACATGACATCCATTACCTTTATAAGACCCACTGCTAGGGCCATACTTGTATTTAGGGATCGACTGATAATCGGTTTACGGGTGATTTTCCCAATATTTAAGTCTTTCTAAAATATTGGATATCGTTTTTTTTGTAATATCAGATCCACCGATATATGACGGTTTTGACAATTGTGTGCAAGACCGCCGTTACAAGCATTACAAGTCATTAATTTGCTGTTATTTTTATACTGTATTTAACATATCTGCAAATAATGCACTACATTACACATTTACACTGCAAACTAGTCCTTATCAACTGGAATTACTAAATCATTTCATATTCACATGATTCAGAATTTTGGTTTTTGCAATTAGTTGAAACGATGTTCTTTATTTGTTAGCGGTTTATTTACCTGATTAAAGCTATTACTTAACAAAGACATTTTCATTCATTCATTCATCCATTATCCAGTGTTTATCCTGTTCAGGGTCGTGGGGGCGCTGTAGTCTATCCCAGATAACTTAGTGTGTGAGTTAGGGCGG
>JAOUQX010000017.1:5301366-5312546 GCA_028566295.1 Liobagrus marginatus
GTTAAGGGTCCTGCTCAAGGACCCAATGATGGCAGCATGTGTGGTGCGAGGCTTGAACCACCGACCCTCTGATCACTGACCCAGAGCCTTATACCATTGAGCCACCATCACCCTGCATTAGGGGCAGCACAATAATAATTACAGTTCATTTTGGCAACCTTAATTACTGGAATGTGTTGTAGTGTGACTCTGGGGCATTAAATCATGAACTCCCGTATCAGTGTTGTACTGTTGAGTTGTACTACTCAGGAGACCCCTGAGTCACCAAATATTTAAAATGATTTCTTTTTAGTTTTTCACGTCAAGTAAAATTCCATAACTGTAAGTAAAAGCAAAAGATTTTTTTAATGAATAAGCATTCTTTATAGGCTTATGCCGTTATCCTGCAACCCTGCTGTTTTGATTGATGAGCGTGAGCTGTGCGTCAGCCTCCAAGGCTTAACGAGTTTGTTTTCTACCCCAATTTGGCAACATTGTTTTGCCACGGTTGTTTAAACTCGCAGTCGGATAAAAAGCAGATGATTTTTGTTTTGTGTTTTTTAACATTCACCAGCTGTCAGTGCGCACGAGTGCAAGGAACAGCGAGGGTTTAATTGTTATACAGCATCTGGTTTAAAAAAAAAAAAAAATCAACAACAAAAAACAGATCCGCATTCCCAGTTTTTGTTTGTCTTCTGTGTTAACCTTAATTTTACTGCGGCTAGACATTGACCAGTGGAATAAAGTTATCGAGGTGCTTGGAACTCCTTCTCTTGAGTTCATGAACCGTTTGATGGAGACCGTGAGGAACTATGTGATGAACAAGCCGCATTTCCCTGGAGTCAGCTTCAGCGAGCTTTTCCCAGACTGGGCTTTTCCGTCAGATAACGAGCACGACAAACTTAAGAGTAAGACTAATATTCTCACTTTATTCGTTTCCGGTTAACGACGGCATTTCGAACCTCTTTACCGTCCTGACTTCCTGATTTCAGCAAGCTTTACGATAGATAACCCTTAGATAAGATTTTCCACCACAGCCAGTCAAGCTCGGGACCTGTTATCCAAGATGCTGGTAATCGACCCGGAGTCCCGCATCTCTGTCCAGGAAGCCCTGAATCATCCCTACATCCATGTGTGGTACGACCCAGCTGAGGCAGACGCGGTGTGTAAACACTTCCTCTCACGCTCTCTTACCACACAATCCGTTTGCTCTGTAATAAAAGTCTGTCCTGTCCAACATCGCCGAAAACGTACATGCATTTTTTTTTTTAACACTCACTTTCAGTGAACGCTTGTCCTGCTCATCATCATGGTAGAGTCCAAACCGATTCCAGGAACATTGGGCGTTGTGCAAAAATACACCCCCAGATCGTATGCTTAACCTTCTCCCAGAAAATGGCCTGTTTTTGAATCATTGAGCTTTTTTTTTTAAAGCTTTGCTCGTCACAGTGGTGGTTACAATAAACCTGAAGTGAAAGAATTTTTATCGTTTTAAAAATATTAGCCTACTTCGTGCAATGTCAAAGTCCAACAAACAGAAACGATTCGTACTGCTATAATTTGTAACGTAAATGATGAGGTCTTTTTGAAGAAGTTATCTAGAATAATTTTGTAGATATCTGCAACCACAATACTTTTCCATCTATCTACATAAAAGCAAATGTTTCACACTGAAAGCAAACACTAGGTGCGTTTACATGAGCCGTGTAATCCGATTGTAATACTCTTATCAGATTAAAAAAGTCTCATGTAAACACGTCAAGCGGATTAAACTGGCCCGATCCGACTTAAATGTTGATCGGGATTGTAAGTAGTGGTACACCTAATTCTCTTTCTCGTTTCAGATCCGATTGGCAGAGATATATTATGATAATTCATTTGTTTATACTGATTGAAAATGTCCCATTAGTTAATTTCCATTCTGCCCGCATGAAACCGGTTGAACATGTGGATCTGTCGTTCTATTAAGTTCAGATTTTTCATCAAATTCTTAATTTGGCATAGGGACAAAATAAAATCCAGATATTCTGTATGTTCTCCTACATTACAGTAAGTAAGATGGACTGTGTCCCGTCCCCGGTCAACTCTTGAGTGACATGACTGACGAATGTGTAATTCAAATTATTATTTTTTCCTCCCATTTGTAGCCTGCACCTCAAATCTCAGACAAACAGTTGGAGGAAAGGGAACACAGCATAGAGCAGTGGAAAGGTAGACGCCCCCTTTCCAGAATAAAAGTCTTTAAGCGAGATTAGTAACGTGCTCCTCTGATTTCATGTACCCCTGTCCTCTGTCTTCTTTCTATCAGAGCTGATTTATAAAGAGGTGATGGACTGGGAAGAGAGGAACAAAAACGGTGTCCTAAAGGAGGAGTGCTTAGGTTAGTCGTCGTGAACGTTGGTTATTTTCTGCTTTTAGTGATGTGTGTGCGCGCATGCGTGCTCAAACGCTATATTCTGTCCCTTGCAGTAGATGGCTTGGTGAACAGCAGTGCTACAGCCTCTCAGTCATCGTCCTTTAATGACATCTCGTCCATGTCCACGGAGCAGACACTGGCCTCAGACACGGATAGTTCCTGCATCGACACCATCGCTGGAGGATTAGAGGAGTGACTGTGAGACTCTGCACGCCATAGCTCTTTCTCTCTCTCTCTCTCTCTCTCTCTCTCTCTCTCTCTCTCTCTCTCTCTCTCTCCCTCCCTCCCTCCCTCCTACTCTACGTAGCCACACTGGGCCCTGACTGGTTCCAGACAGAATGGCTTATTTGCGATTCTCGCTCAGAATTATTTCTCGTCTTTGCATTCAGTTCAGTTTCGTCACCTGTCAATTATATAATATTTTAGCACAGGGAATAAAAGATGTGTGGAGCCTAGGAACTCAATTTAGACATTTTTATGGTGGAATTATTTCGCAGTTACTTCAAAGGTTCCTGCAGTGGAAATGTAAATTTCACGTCTAAAAATGGACATTTAGGTTATCTGTTTACAAGCAGACATGCGGAATTCTATTTTACTTTATTTCTGGCAGATCATTTCTGGCATTTGAAAGGTGCTCTTATCTCTTTAAAAAATTTTTTTTTTTATCTTATTTAATGTTTTTTTACGCTGAGCAATTGATGGTTAAGGGCCTTGCACAGGGGCTCAGCAGTGGCAGCTTGGTGGTGCTGGGAATTGAACCCGCGATCTTCCGATCAGCAGTCCGACACCTGAACCGCTGAGCTACCGCTTCTTTTATCGCTAATTTTCATAGTATTTTTTTTCCGGATTAGATGGAACATTTTAGCTATGGCGGTGATGCTACTCTTTTTAATCATCACCCCCCCCCCCCTCCTCCTCCTCTCTCTTCCTAAGTTTCTTTCTCTTCCATTCTTAGTTCCATGTAGCTGATCTTCCTGATTTTCTTATTGTCACTCAAGAAGCACAGCGGAACTCCTGGATTAGCGAATCAATATCAAAGTTCTCACATTTCCAATGCTCTGTTTAAAGTGTTGCATGCCACACTTCTTAAACTCTGTTAAGAATAAGGAAATGTTTACAGGCCCCCTGATTATAACCGAGTACACTTTAAGAGATGGTAGTGCCTGCCTCTGTATCTAGACACGATTACACCATGTTTTCAGTCCGAGAACTTGATTACGCATCTCACTCACATAGGGTGTAGCCATGTATATACGTATATAGATAGTGTGTGTGTGTGTGTGTGTGTGTGTGTGTGTGTGTGTGTGTGTGCGCGCGCGCGCTGCGGAAACCTGATTTTGCAGCATTTCTAAAAATGACGAACGAATGTGCCGTATACCAGAACAAAAGAAAACGCTACAGTTAGTCCGAATGGTGTACTCGTGGACGTGCTGATCAACTCTAAAACACAAACCTTTCTTTCTGCATCGTTCCAAAGAATTCTGCGCCGACTTACGGCGCTCGTGAATACTTTTAAGAATGTATTGAAGTTTAAGTTAAATCCCATCAAAAGATTTTTGCAACTCAAATGTGTATTTAAAAAAAATAATAATTTTTTTATAGTCACCTATCGACCTCCAATGCCCACGATTGTATTGTTTTCACTGCATTTAGTAGTTAGCATGCTGTGGCTAAACACAGCAAGTAGCATCGTATTCTAAATCTCATGTCCTGTTAACACAATAGCATGTGCTTCAGACTGAGCAGCCCATTGTTACTTGTAGGAACGGAACCGACACGTAACATTGTCTGTGCTGAGACGTAAAAAGTAAAAAATAATTTAAAAACGTTTCAGATTTTGCTGTATAATATTGCTGTTATTATACAGAAATGCATGAACGCTGTACATACCATGGAACGGTTCTTCAAGTCCTTTCTTAGAAGATCTTTTCCTCCGTTATATAATAATAAAAGCCTCATTACCGACTCATCCAGAGCTGAATGTTGCAGTTTTGCAGGTTTGTCTTTCAACACGGATCCTCCTTGCGAGCCTCCACGCCACAAACGTTTCTCATGCCTTAATATGTTCAGCATTTCTTGTTAAAATTAGGCAGCTTGATACGGATGGACAGAATGACTGACGATACTATCCGTCATCCGGCAGCAGCATTTCGTCCTGTACAACAGCCTTCTCATTCATAAACCTTTCTTGCTGTAAAATAGCACTAATACATGTACAGTGCAGGTGTGTGTATGATCGCTGCCGTTTGCTCCTTTTTTTTTTTTTCCCTGATCGTAGCACGACAGTAATGTCTGTTGTTGTTTTTTTTTTTCCTTCACTCTAAACTTTTGAGAGTACAAGAACAGACGTGAGCTATGTGGAATTAAAAATCAGTATGACCTGGTCATTAAGTCTATTAAGAACTTGCTGATATTTCAAATTCAACCTTATGTTCCTTGAATACCTGGATCAGGTGTGTTTAGTCAATCGGAAGCTGGAAGATTTCACATCATGTTGTCTTCTCCCACTTTACTCCCATCTAAGATGAAACCACACCTGATCCAGGTAATCAGCAGGGGGCAGGGCAGATGTAGTTACAGGACAAAAGAAGTCAAGGAACATGCGTTACCCTCCCAAATTTCAGAGGGTACAGTATGTCTCTGTCATTTTGTCAACCACCGTTGCTGAAGATCGGACTTGTTTTTGTTCCCCCACATTGGTTTCTGCGAAAGATTCCTTAGCGGAACTTCTTTATGTATATCTGTTGTCGTGTCACGCACAGATGTGCTCTTTTTGTGGCCTGACGCTAACGAAAACTCCGAGCAAGTTTTCTGTCCATCAACCCGGTCTGAAACATATGCAAAATCCAGTCCATTCATTTCTGTGTAAGGGTGCGAAAAAGAGAAATCCTGTAACAAATTGCCAAATAAAACACTTTAACTTTACAGTTTCTTTCTTCATTTTTCACACATTTATTTACGTACAAATGCCTTTTGCCTTCTTTTTTTGTTGTTGTACTGTCTATATACAGTAGACTTGTGTGACTGGTTTGTAAGTTTGTAAATACAATTGTTCTCGCTCAGCCATACACCAAACTTTAAGTCCTAAGATGTTACGTAAGAAGTGATTCCTGTATTTTATGATACCATGCTTGCTAACACATACTATCTCACTTTAGGGTCTTTTCTGTCTTCGTTGTAGCTGTGGGGGTACAAGGTGTTTTTTTTTATTTGTTTTTTTAGACACGCGTGTCTTCTTTTTCAATACTTGAACCCGCTTTTATTCCCCTGTTTGGTTCAATAGGCCTTTAACGTTTGTACATGCCAGAGAGAAATGAACAAAGTGTTGGAAAAGTCAGTTTCGTAAGGAAGCGCCGAGTGGTAAAGTCTCAGAAGCTTTGAATGATGCGATTTGTTTTCCGAGCCTCTTTATTTAGCTCTCCAAAGGTTTCGAAGAACTGCTCCATTTCTCGTTGTAGTGCAGCGTTCCGCCGGTCTGCATCGGCCCGAGCTCGCTCCATGTTCCGCATCTTGATTTCAGCGACACAGACACATTGGCGTTGTTGCTCCATAGTTGCATGCAGTCCCGCTACCTGCCCCTGGAGGGCCTCGTTGCGCTGTACCAACCTTAACGTATGGATTAAACATATGGTCATTGTTTTGTTATGTAATCTTCCACAGGAAACTAGAATATTGCAGACAAGTCGTTTCCGGCGCTTAGCAAAAGCTTCTTATGCTGATCACCAGCAAAAGTGTGTATTGTGGAGATTCTTAAGGTGTTCTTACCTGTTTATCTTCGCCTCATACTCTGCTTTCTGCTTGGCCATTTCCTGCCGTAGGCCGCCCACGAGGCACTGTATTGCTTGGGAGGCAGGGGGGTCTTGAGAATCTGAAGGTGCATTTGGAAGAAAGACCTCGCTGCTACCTGTACTCAATGGGGCATCTGTGTGGGCAGTGGAGGAGGCAGGGGAGCATGGGTGTAAGTCACGTTCTCCAAGCTCTGACCTGAAAAAAGGGAAACAAACAGAGCTGTGGCAAGGGCTAGCAGTTCCACGACTACCAGAGCCCTCATCCCCAAGCAGGATCTCACAGGAGGACCAGGAACTGGTGCTGTCTGCCATTCTAGCAGTACCACCCTCCAAGTCTACCATCCCAGTGCCTTCTTCGCCTTCTTCTATACAGTCATCCAGATGCACCCCTGTTCTCATGTTGTCATACATGGATAATGTGCTGTCCTGGGCTTCACTGCTCCCACCACTCTCTCCTAGAACTTTCTCAGTCTCCCAGTCACATTGCCCCAGTCCAGGCCAGCTTGTAGACTGCAAACAGCCCTCGTGCCCAACTTCTGCCATGGTAATCATTGAAGAAGAGACAGTAGGTGGTGTGCTGGAGGCAGGCACAAGTCCAGAGTGAGTAGCCTTGTAGTCCTGTGCTAAATTGGATGGACTGTGTTTTCTATGAAGAAGTGTTGGGCTTGCCTGAGAAAACACTTCCAGTTTTTGCGGCTGTATCTCAGCTAGATGATGGGGGGCGTGAAAACGTTGGATGGAAAATCTCTGTTCAGGCATAAGAGGTAAAGAGAATTTCCTGGAGCATGATCCGAAAGTCTGAGCTGGTTGGGGCAGACCATCACTGTTTAGTCCAAGATGAGGATCTCTTGTGGAAGCGGTAGGCTTGTTGTATACCCACTCTACCAGGCTGCCTTGTCTGTGTGTGGAAGCAAAAGCTGGTACGGAGGGTCCTGGTGCCTTGCGGTTGCTCTCTCTTAGGAAAAGCACGCTATGCTCCCGGATCAGCTCTGACATCAGATGCTGTACTAGAGCTGCACCTAGATAGAAGTAATTAAAATTTTATTTTTTAATTCATTTAAAAGTAATTCAAGTGTAAGTGGTATAACTTAAACGCAGTAGAATTGTTAAACACTAGGCACCAAAATTTTTTATTTATTTATTTATTTATTTTTTTAAGTCTTGAGAGTATGCGCCTTTGATTTCTGATTGTTTCACTTTTTTTATTTATTTATTTATTTATTTATTTAGATCTAAAGATTTTGGTCAAACGTGCTGAGTATATGCTGACCACTCCACTGACACTTATTTTTATTTTATTTTTTTCCACCTTTTTTTTTTCTCATTTCTTTTTTTTCCCACTTTCTTTTTATATTTGTTTATTTTTATTGTTTGTTCTATCTTTGTTTATGCGGGGGTATGTTTTTTTTGGAGACTTACCCCCAATGATGCTTTCGGGGTCTTCAGCTTTAGGTCGAAGAATGTTTGGCCCAAAAACAGTTGCTAGGTTTTGAATACTCATCTTATTGGCGGTAGAGAAGGACTGGACCTCGTTTAAGAACCTGCAACGAGAGGATTTCTCCATAAAGCACTAGCTTATTTATTTCATAGCAACTATTATTACAATCTGAAAGTCAGCACTTACTGGCAGATGTACTTGAGCAGTTTAAAATTAGCTACAGGAAGCTCATGAAGGAGGTTTCTTAGTTCCAGCAATCCCTAAACCCAGACCAGAAGAAGATCATACAAACCCTTGTAGGTATTTACAAAAGTTAAATCCAGAAGTATTGTACAGTTTCATTGTTAATTGGTACTTTTGTTGAATTATGTTAGTAATTTCTACATTTTAAATAGTGAAAACACACTGAATGATAACCCTAACCGATGCAAGATACTACAGGTCTTCAGAATAGAAGTCATTAAAAGGTGGTTACCTGTTCCCTGTCTGAGGGGAATTTTTTGCTGCATATAAGAAACTCTTGATAGCGGGAGAAGGGTACTAACGGTTCAGGCAACTCTCTGAGATATAGCTTCAGCAGAGAAGCCACTGTGTGCACATCTGTGCTGCTGATATACGAAAACAACAATGAAACCCCACAGAATATTGACATACACAAATCAATCATACCATTATTATTTATTGTATTATGTATTATTAACACGTTCCTAATATTGTGGCGGTCCCCCGTTTGCTTCCAAAACAGTTCTGACCCGTCGAGGCATGGACTCCACTAAAGTAACATATACCACCCACTAACAGTAACGTATCCCACCCACTAACAGTAACGTATCCCACCCACTAACAGTAACGTATCCCACCCACTAAAGGTATTCGGTCCTTTAACATGCTGTCGTACAGCTGGTTTATCATACATGTCCCTAATGTTGTAACACTTACCTATCAAAGGAAGGTTTTTCACCAGCATCAAAAGCCTCCTGCAGCTCTTTTACAAGCGTCGCCTGACCCGGTTGCCTGAAGAGCCCGACTTCCATCAATCCCTGCTCCCTGATGAAGTCCACACACTGCTCCACTACAAGAGGTGCCATGTGGTCCCCATACCGGCGCTCGTATAGCACCGTCTCCTCCAACCTTTGCCCAAACACACCTTCGAGTACAAGACAGGTTTAAATGATCAAATCCAGGAACACCAACGTTTACATTTACATTTCTGGAATTTACCACACGCCCTTATCCAGAGCGACTTACGTTAGATAAGTGAGCAGAAGGTTAAGTTTAGAGACACGTTTCTGAAATCATAAACCGTGAGCACCTTTTGGTGCCGCACTGCACCGGAATCTGCACATGATTGTAAAAAAAAATAAATAAAATAAAAAATGAAATACTCACGCCTTTTAAAACTCAGCACTCTCTTAATTTTTCTGTAAGCCGAGTTTGAGAGGTAGCTTCCTGTTCGGTGGAGTTCCCGCTTGCTCTCAGGCATTTTCTCCTTTCCACCTCGCCTGAATTCCGCGTCTTTGTTTCTCAGACGCCCGCCCTCCCTCGCTTTTAAAATCCCAGCGTCTCTAAAACAACTCCGTATCCTAGAATGGTACAAATGGACTTTGCTTGTTCGAAAGTTTTTAATATCATATCCTGCTTCTCTGTTTCTCTTCTTTCAGCCTGTAGGTTAAAGACCTAAGACCCCGGCGCTCTGTGAGCCTTGGAGCTGAAAGAGACACTTTTTCCTTGTCCTGTTCTGTTTATATATGCACTGTCCCTCAGGCTCAAATATGCGTCCTAATCAGATACATCAACATTCCGTCAGAAACAACAAACCTCATCCTTTACTAAGAGACATTGTTCATCTTCAGTATATTCCATGCGCTTTTAATAAACATTCCGAGCTGTCCCAAAGACAAATGTTACTTAGCTGAATAATATAACAGCTTTTGTTTCAGCTCTCTATGAATGTCCCACCAGCTCAGACTTGTCCAGTTCCTGCACAGTGTCCAGCACCTCCTCTCCTCCACTCTTCAGTGCATGTCCAATCAGCTTGTTCTGTTTTTCCTTTTAGACCTTCAGGTCATGTAATGTGGTCTGTAAAAATAATCTTCGTTGTTGACAAGACGCTGTAATTGTCTGGAGGAGTTAGTCGGTGACGCTGATCGGCACCTCCTTAGTTTACTGTCAGAATTCTTCAAGGCAGCTCCTTCACCGAATCCCCTTGGAATTTCTCAACTCCCCCGTGTCTTTGTTTTATGCCTTGTTTCTCCTTTTACCTTACCTCTCATCTTACATTTTTTCTTTTTAGTTGAACGCTCTCTCTGTCTAACTCTCTCTCTCTCTCTCTCTCGCACCTTCTATCTTTGTCCTTTCCTCACCCCTGTATTAGACTGCCCCACTGCAGGCTCTTTGGAGCATGGCCAAATGGCGCCGACCCGCTCTTTCCCTATCCTTCTCTCCATGAATCATTAACACTGGAACACTGCCGGTCAGAGAGGGAACTAAAATAAATGAGCTAGAACATTTTGCCTGTTTCCCAGCCTCTTTCACTTTTTCCACCAAGTAATTTTGTCTCTCTCCTCTGTTTGTAACCTTGTCTCTCAACTCTCCACCCCTCCTATGCTTTCTAAATTAACACGCTCACCCGTCTCCAATCACTTTCCACTGGTCCACAACGGTAACTCCCTCAAGTCCTTTTTTAAATGCCTGTTTGGGTAACTCAGTTCCTGATGACAAATCCCAAATAGCTCCTGAGACATTGACTTAGCATGTAGAGTTGCTAAGTGTGGGTTTTATCTGTTAGGGAAATCTGTTAGTTTTCCATGTAGGTGCCCTAGGCTGATGAGCAGTTACCCACGGTCTTTAAACAGCACCACCAGGTATTGTATTAGACCCTGGTAGAATACGAATAGGACAACCCCAAACTGGCAGACGATGTCCTGTTGAATTATTGTTATTATTATTATTGGGGTCTGTGCTGATCTGTACATTGATATAGTTGGTGATAACATTCATAATTCATTGAGGGTGGCACGGTGGTATGCACGCTTGCCTCACAGCAAGAAGGGCATGTGTTCAAATCCTGCCCAAGGTGTTTCTGTGTGGAGTTCTCCCCGTGCTTGCGGGGCTTTTCCCAGGGTACTCCGGTTTCCTCCCGCTTCCAAACACATGCGATTGGGCATAGGTGAACGGCTACTCTCAATTGTACATAGGAGTGAATGTGTGTGTGTGAATGTTTGTCTGTCTCTAAGTGTTAGTCCTGTGATTAACTGCTTAACTCACACGCTAAGTTATCTGGGATAGACTACAGCGCCCCCACGACCATGAACATGATAAACACTACATAATGAATTGATGAATGACTGACTGATATTTATTGCTGAACAATAGTGCTGTGATCGATAACGAGATGACAGCACCCGTGAGAGACGTGAGGGTTGCTGTATCTGTGACGGAGTTGGCAACTTGAACTGCTTCCCAAATATCTCTCTTTCTCCCTCCCTCTCTCTCTCTCTCTCTCTCTCTCTCTCTCTCTCTCTCTCTCTCTGTCTCCTCTCTCTCTCTCTCTCTCTCT
>JAOUQX010000017.1:5349268-5366462 GCA_028566295.1 Liobagrus marginatus
TTACTAGTTTCTAAGAATAGTCTCTTGTGTCAGGAGTGTGTTGTCATCATAATGTGGAGTCATTAAAATCAAACGTCTCACATGCTGTGTTCTTTATAAATTAAACAGTGTCTCAGGTGGTAGCCCAGTATCACTGGTGGTATTGGCGAGGGTACTTATTTTTATGCCTAGGTGGTGGAGGAATTATGATATGACACAGACAGACGGGCAGACAGACGGATGGACGGACACTTTATCCCAGTGTGAAATTTACATGTTATGTTTATTTATAGATAAATGAAACTTGTTATCCTTTTCTTATTTCTGTTCCTAGGACCGGGATGGACTACCAATAGCAGGATGCTGGCATAAGGTTTGTAAACGATGGCTTTTTTTTTTAAATAATATAACGTTTCATTTCATAAAACTACTGTACATTCAAATTTGTCCTTTTGCTCTTTTGCAGTGATGATAAACCAGGAACTATGGCGTGTGTACATATTGATATATATATTTGACACTAACATTTTTTTACTGCTCATTTTTATTTTGTATGTGCTATTTAATATAAACGAACACAAGTACTTTAAACTCCATGTGGACTGTTTTTCTACGATGAAACGCTCTAAAGACTAAAGCAATGAGATCAACTGTGGATGGCACATGGACTTGTGAAAGGAAAAAGAGAGGACTCGGATGCTGGTCTCGATTTCCATTTACGTAACAACACTAACATTATTGTGGGGGATGTGGTAGCGCAAAGGTTAAGGCTCTTATTTAAGTGCTCAGAGGGTCAGGGTTTGAGCCCGCCCGGAACTAGCAAGTTACCATCAATAATGGGCCCTTGAGAAAGGCCCTTAACCCCCACATGCTCCCCCACGAGTGCTGCACACTCTGGCTGACCCTGCGCTCTGACCCCAGCTTACTAATAAGCTGGGAACGGTGAAAACTACCCAATTTCCCGTATAATAAAAAATAAATCAATAATCCTTCGCCTATTTTACAGACTGTGCAGTGTGACACATGTTTTCTGAACAGAACTGTTTTTAAGCAGCAATTGTTGGCCTGAAACACACAACGTGTCAATTTTATTTTTGGTTTCTTTGAAAGGACAAGGTTTATCAGCAGGAGAGAAGAAGGTCGCTCACAATTGTTTCCGAGCATGTAGACCTGAGAGAACGCTAAGATCCAAAAGCTGTTCTAGTGCGTAGGATTGAACTCAATAAACGTAACTACATGGGTTATGGACAGTCGTATGGATGACCCCACAGGACACACTACTTATGTTAGAGGAGCTGCTTTTATTTTATTTTGCATCGAAATCATTTCCGGGAAGCGAAGCCGCAGGAATCTCTAAGTTTGCACTACAAGAGGACGAGAAGTGGATGGGATATTTTGCTCTAAAATGTTTTTACGTACATTTTACAGAACTGCTTGACATTCTCAATACACTTTTTAGCTATGTGTAAATAATATGTATAGTTATTATCCTTCCTATCTTTTAGAGTTGAGTGTTTAAAAAAGATTGTCCTACTGATATGCGTACTATTGTCCTACATGTGCTTTGTGTATTTTTTTTAACCGTCCTTTAATACGTGTGTACATTTTATCAAGCAGTTCTTGTGTGATTACCATGCGGTAGAATATTGTAAGATTTTACAGCAGTGTTTTTTATATCAGTTTTCAATCAGTGGAATTTTTTCAGCTAGGCAGAGGTGTTTTTTTGTACCTTTTTTGGTGTTTATTCGGTTGCAAACGCTCAATAAGCTGAAATATTAAAACTTTCATTAATGTACTTTTATTATTGTATGATTGGCTTGTTTTATAGGACCGTGAACACCAACACTGACCATTAAAAAATATATTTTGGTACAATTAATAGGGGCTGAATTAATAATTAGACTAAAGAAAGAAATTATGAATTTAGAACTGAATCAAATAAACTAATAAAACTCGTGTTATTTTGGGGATTTTATCATTTTAACATTTTATCGAATACGTTTAATACTTCATTATCATATACAGGTTTAACTGGCATACACGTCATGTTTCCGTAGTGTAGTGGTTATCACGTTCGCCTCACACGCGAAAGGTCCCCGGTTCGAAACCGGGCGGAAACATGCCTCGCTTTTCCTTTTTTTTTTTAACAAATTTAGTTTTATAGAAACATGCTATAATTACGTACACTATTTATGCAATACACTGTGATCCTTCCGTAAAACATTCGTAAATAAAACCCATTGTTTGCCTAATCTCAATCTCATTAGTTGAATACGTAAACGAAATAGTTATAAAACGAACAGATTAGATTTTATATAACTGAGATTATAAATGAGTGTTTTTCAATACGTAAATGATATTCAACCAACGACTACAAATCCCATAAAGCAACAGCGCGAACTGAAGAATGAAGAACTACTTCCGGGTGGTCGACGGTCCTTTTCCGGTGCCTTAAAAACTGATGAGTTCGGCTATCATAGCCGTCCGTTTCAATCTAAAGCCATCGGTCCCGAAAGGCTCGATACAGGTTTGCGAAAATGACCGAACAGATGACTCTGAGAGGGACCCTGAAGGGCCACAGTGGCTGGGTGACCCAAATCGCCACAACGCCTCAGTTTCCTGACATGATTCTGTCCGCGTCCAGAGGTGAGAGCCGCCGCCGTTATTATGCTCTGTGTGCCGGCTGGTCTATGTGGCACAGCTCGGTGCTGTCTGTCAGCGCTCTGATTAATACCTCACACAAATAGCAATAAAAACACAAGCTTTAGGTCTTGTAAATATCTTTACTTAATTAATTATTGACAAAAAGGGTCTAATGTCTAGGTGTTGTTAAGATAATGGGTTTCATGTTAATACCGTTATACCTGTAAGAGAGTTATGCTATACTTTTCAGGCTCTTTAAAAAAAATTTTTTTTATCACTATAGTTGTATACTGTTACATTTTCATGCTTATTTATTCCCTAAAATCTATCTTCTAATCTTCACATCATATTCCTGTTAGACACCCTAACCCCAAACCTCTCGCTTTCATCCACATATTAGCATTTTTCTCCATTTCATTATGTACATTTTAAATTCAGATCTTCTTTATCACACGCATACATGCAGTGAAATGTTTTTAATCCGCATATTCCATCATACGCATTTGAAGGCTGTGGTCAGAGTGGTGGGTCAGCCAGGAAGTGCGGCGTCCCTGTAGAAACTGGGCCCTGCTCTTAAGGGCCTTGCTCAAGGGCCCAATGATGGTAGCTTGCCTGATGCTTGAACCCTGACCCTCTGATCACTGACCCAGAGCCTTTCCATTGAGCCGCCACCACCATGTCACTGCTGTATGCTTACTGTGATGTTTGCACTTATGAAGCTAATACTTACCCGGAGTGTTTTTATAAAAAAAAATATTATTAAACAATATCCATCAGATAAGTCCATCATCATGTGGAAGCTGACCCGAGACGAGACGAACTACGGCGTCCCCCAGCGTGCACTCCGTGGCCACTCGCACTTCATCAGCGATGTGGTCATCTCCTCGGATGGCCAGTTTGCGCTCTCCGGGTCCTGGGACAGCACTCTTCGTCTCTGGGACCTCACAACGTGAGTCACACAAAGTCTGACAGCTGTCTGACTCAAGGACTTTATCCAAGACATGTCTATAATGGTATGAGGCAGGTGCATGATTTATTCTTGCACACATTGTACAACACTTAATAGATAGTTTAAGCTTTCCTGTTGTTGGCTAAGCACACGATGCTGGTGTATTATTCATAACCTTTAATCTGGGGGTTTTAAATTCTGTTTGCCGCTTCCCTAGGGGCACTACAACCCGGCGCTTTGTTGGCCACACCAAGGACGTGATAAGCGTCGCTTTCTCTGCTGATAACCGCCAGATCGTATCTGGCTCCCGGGACAAGACCATCAAGCTGTGGAACACTCTGGGTGTCTGCAAATACACCATCCAGGTGATTTTTACATCTCTATATCCTGTAATGTAGGATGTCATGCATTTTGCCACATGGCAAAATAGGTTGCATGATTTGTAATTAATTGTAGCACTCCTGACTCACAGCAAGAAGGTCATGGGTTCGATTCCCACCCAGGGTGTTTCTGTGTAGAGTTTGCATGTTCTCGTGTTTGCGTGAGTTTTCCCTGGGTACTCCGGTTTCCTCCTGCCTCCAAACACATGTTAAAGCTAAGGTTAAGTTTATTGGTCACATGAATATCATACAGCAACATACAGTGAAATTCTTTGATTCCGCATATCCCAGCATACACATTTGAACGCTGGGGTCAGAACGCAGGGTCAGCCAGAACGAACGGTGCCCCTGGAGCAAGTGAGGTTAAGGGCCTTGCTCAAGAACCCAATGACAGTGGCTTGCCTGGTGTGGGGCTTGAACCCCCGACCTTCTGATCACTGACCCAGAGCCTAATACCATTGTATGTACATGTGATTGTACATAGGTGAATCGGCTACTCTAAATTGTCCATAGGAGTGAATGTGTGTGTGAATGTTTCTTTCTCTGAGTGTTAGTGCTGTGATTAACTGCCGATTAGATTCTACAGCGCCCCCACGACCCTGAACAGGATGAACGCTAGATAATGAATGAATGAAAAAGCAATTATTTCAATGAATCTAATTTCGTTAACTTTGCGGAGCAAGGCCGCTTGGATTGTTTTTTAAAATGTTTTTTTTTTGTTAACAAAAGCTATGTGATTACATGTGCAGGCATGATTATTATTATTATTATTATTTTTAACATTTTCCAAACTCTCCCCTGTAAACCTAACACTGCCCTTATCAATGAGATAATCGTGACATCAACAAGTCAGTAAGACACACTGTAAGGCTAGGATTCAAATAGAGACAACGAATAAAGCATAATAATAAATCAATAAGTAAATAAATAACCAAATAAAAAAAAAAACGAAATAAATCAATAAATAAAAAAGACACAATTGTTGATTCCTGTTCACAGTTAACGCTCGCGTCACTCAACATGAAGCACGTTTGTTTCCGAGAAAAAAAAGGCAGTAAAGTTGCTGCAAATCCGCTTTTTAATATTGGATCGCTAAGCAATGCGTCGCTGGAAAGATTGGCCATGGTGTAGGGGTTTTGAATCCTTAAATGACATTTCCGTCAAGCCCCGACCAATTTTTTGGCTCAGAGCTGTGTGTATGTGTGTGTATGTGTTCACAGGATGAGGGCCACACTGAGTGGGTGTCCTGCGTGCGCTTCTCACCCAACAGCAGCAACCCCATCATCGTCTCCTGCGGCTGGGACAAGCTGGTTAAGGTGAGCGCACGTTCATGGCAGCTTCGAACTTGAGGGTTTTCTTTTTTTTTTTTTTTTTTTCTATTAAGACGGCACATTAAACCTTATTAAAGTTTTTGGAGCTGGCGAGCATCTTAACAAACCTCTGTTTGTTGTTTGTCTGGCAAACAAAATGTTTGCCTATTGGTGCAGCCGTTAGTTATAAAAGCATTGCAATTGCAGGATGTGTGCGTGTGTGTGATCTTACTGTGTGTGACTGTCCTCAGGTGTGGAATCTGGCTAACTGCAAGCTGAAGACCAACCACATTGGTCACACCGGCTTCCTGAACACGGTCACGGTATCTCCTGATGGGTCCCTCTGCGCTTCTGGTGGAAAGGTAACGCCACCCTTAAACCATGGATATGAACCGGCTTGTGCGGATCATTAGCACTGGGGTTAGCCGGTGTATGATTTTTTTTTTCATTAGGGTTTTGAAAGCAATCGGTGCTGCTATTGGGTGACGCCTATTCACACGGATACGCTCTTGTATGTGATGTACATGCCCTGACCATTTGTCTCGTTCTTGTCTTGTGCAGGACGGGCAGGCCATGCTGTGGGATCTGAATGAAGGAAAGCACCTGTACACCCTGGACAGTGGCGACACCATCAATGCTCTCTGCTTCAGCCCTAACAGATACTGGCTCTGCGCAGCCACCGGCCCCTCCATCAAGATTTGGGTATTGCTGCTTTTTCTGTTACATTTGCTTTTGCTGGTTGTTTTGCGAAATGTGTTCGAAGCACTTTATTTTCTTTTGCTTGCGCCTTAAATAGTGCAGCGTGCACCTGTTGTGAAAACTTTACCTGGTTCTAGGGCTCACGGCTTGATTTGTGAATAGCTGCACCATTATCTGATTGATTAGGAGTTTGTTGGCGGTTTCGAGTCCCTGTGGAAGTCGGTATGTAGAAGCGTAGCAGATCCTTGACTACATATAGTGAGAGAAAGGGCCGGCTCAGAGATGCTGTTTTTATATGAAGGAAAATTAGTGGTAACTTCGACTGACAACTGTAATGAGCTGTGAATAAAATGGGTTTGATAGCGGGTGGGACCTGTTACTGTTAGCGGGTGGGATATGTTGCCGTTAGCTGGTGGGATATATAATTGTTAAACATTTTGTCCTCAAAGTTGATGTTAGAAGTAGGAAAGGTGGTCAAAACTGCAGCTCTTGTGCGGTTTCCCGGTCTGCAGCGGTCAGTATCTATTAAAAGTGGTCCAAGGAAGGAAGAGTAGTGAACCGGTGACAGGGTCGTGGGCGGTTAAGGATCATTAATGCACGTGGGAACTGAAGGAGCCACAACTTACAGGACTTAAAGGATCTGTTGCTAACATCCAAATACCACATACACACATTCAGGGGTCTAGTAGAGTCCATGCCTCAATAGGTCATGGCTGTTTTGGCAGCAAAAGGGGACACCACAATATTAGGAAGGTGAATATAATGTTATGCTCGACCGGTGTATAACCGGTGTAGCCTTCTGGGTGTAAGGCGAGGGACCTGGGTGATGTATTTGTACCGCAAGAGGACTTGTGTGTATATACTCTTAGTGTTGATAAATGGCTGTAACTTTGTGTTTGATGTAGAAGTGGACAGTAACTTTTTTATATTAGTTCCTTCATTGAGTTAATAACCTTAGTTGGACGCTTTAACTAAATTTAACGTTTTTTTTTTTATAATTAAAGACTAAATCCTACGTTCTTTCACTGTCTTTCTGTGTAAAACTGGTGTCATAATGTTTCAAAAAATGGAACGTACATGGTTTGTCTTCATTTTGTTCCAACTCGGATGATTAAAAATATTTTCCTTCCCTGTATGTTTTTTATTTTCTTAATAAACTCAAACTTTTCTCATACACTAAAGGCTGTAGCCTAATATGGAGCTCTGTTATAGTAGCTCAGCTTTATTGTTGTCCCATGATCAGCTCTTAATATGTTTCTATATTGATATAATTATGATATGTATTATATTCTGATAATAAGTGTCTATATTCCCCCACTCTGAACTGTGTTGCTGTTGTGGCTGCTTTCTGTACAGGATCTGGAGGGCAAAATCATTGTAGACGAGCTGAGGCAGGAAGTGATCAGCACCAGCAGCAAGGCCGAGCCCCCTCAGTGCACGTCCCTGGCCTGGTCCGCTGATGGACAGGTATGGTTTGCCCGCGAGAGTCCGTGTGAACGAGTTGTTTTTGTTTTGTCACTAAACTGTTCTATGTAAAGTCTAACTGCAGCAGCCACGCTAGCTCATGAGCACCTGTATTGAGCATAATGTTTCATATTTGTTTTTTCTCAGACTCTGTTCGCCGGCTACACTGACAACCTCATCAGAGTGTGGCAGGTTACCATTGGAACCCGATAGACACCTTAAATCCAAGAACTAATTGCTAAGAATGGAACTTGGATAAAAAATAATAAAGTAATAAAAATGGAAACATTTGGCATCCGTAGTGTTTTGTTTTTTTTCTGTCATCTTGCTATTGTCTGATGTGACGTGGTTAAAGTTAACTGTCATCTGGATTGCCTTTAATTACACACACTGGCTGTCTCTAGCGACTTGGCATTGCTTATTGGTTGGTCTGTTAGAGTACAGATAAAGGTGTGTGACAAGGGAAATTTATCATGAGCTTTCTTACCCGTTACAAAATTAGTTCAAAGTTTTTGTACATTTTTTATTATTATTATTATTTTTTTATGTTAACTGCCTGTAAGCGCATGCGTACCGATAAGGGCAGATTGCACCCTTCTGTGAGTGGTAGATAAACCTGTAGTGTATCGTGGGCAGCAGTTTAAAAAGACGTATTTGGCTGAATTTAGGGCTTTGTGGAATCCTGTAACAGCCTTTACTCCAGGGTTAGTATCTGTTATATGATGGAAAATTGTTCGAGTAAATTAGAAAGGAAATGAAGCGTACAATTAGCAGCGACACGGTAAATAATCTAGAACAGGAGCAATAACAACCTAATTTAATATTTGCCCTAAAAACACCGTATTCTGTTAACTTATCCGATTTGTTTGTGATTAAAAGATTTTCGGAATGTTGATTACTTAAGCAGAGATGTTGTTTTTAGATGCTAATGTTTTTACAATTAGTTTTTAATCAAAATATATGTGATCTGCCATAGAACATGAGAACAGAAAACTAAGTAATATATCTTAACTCGTTGGAAAGCTCCAGCTGATTATGTTGATCTATGTTCAGGATTTTATTTATAAATCATAATATATATTTATTATATTTAAGTGGTAAAGAGTTATTATATAAAAGGATGCTGATGTTTTGTAAATGTTATTTATCTTCCCCTCTTTAATTAACGCGCTTTTTAAAAAAATCTGTTTTGTATTTCTAGTCTAAGGGGTTTTTAATGGGCATTTATATACATGTGATTAGAGCAATGAGGATGTTGGATAAGTAATGTTTAGTATTAAATTATATGTGCTTTAAAGTTACTAAACACTTTCAACACAACCATTTAATACGGTTAAACATTTTCGCTCTGTTCATCAAAATGGCACTGATAGTTTTTAATTTGTTGTATTAATAAATAACATATCAATACAGTATATTTCTATTGTTTATAAATATCTATATCATAGATGGATAGATAGGTAGATAGATAGATAGTCATTGCACAGGGTAGAACAAAATTAAAGTTTCTTTCCTTAAGGTGCATGAAATAAAATGAAGTAGAATTGCAGAGTGCAAAAAGAGACCTTGGATACACATAAATATTAAACAATCGTGATGCTGTACAGTAGATGTAGTCATTTTGTAGAATATTTATTCTAAATGTGTCGGCCTAAAACAGAACTGACTAGTTTGGAAAGTATGTTTGTTTATGTTGCTGTGTTTTATAGTAATATTTGTCATACTACGGAATAAAAACGGGATTGCGCCTAAATATGCACTGTTCTAACCCTCTAGAACTGGCGTGAAAATTGCGCATAACGAGAGCAATACGTGACTCGCCGGATGCAACGCCCAATGAGAGAGGGCGATCAACTCTATTTGTTTTATTTGTCCAATTGGAACGTGTTTTATTCAGAGTTCCTTCATCCGGCAATATAAAAGCTGCCACGAGTCGGCGGTGTGAGCGAGAGTCCATCTTGGATGGTAGCCGCAGGCCCACGGAGTTAAAACAGTAAGCCGACGGTTTATTAAAAGGGTCTTATTAATGTTCGTTCGGCGTGTTTTGTTTTGTTGCACAAACATTTAATAGAACTTCCGGGTATTTCTAGGCTCGTTCCTAAAGCAAGCGTGTAGGCCACAGCTACCAGCGTCACAATTTAGCTATATTAGCATATAGTTGCGTATGCTAGTTACGTTCGCCATTGTATGTGCTTAAAACCTGGTTATATATAAATCGTACGGGTTAACTTTTAACGGAGCTATATGTTTGATTTTGATTTGTTTCCGAGTAAATTTGCTTAATTAAGAGACATTTGTATCTTCGTGCGGTTAGCCGGTATCCGATGCATTAGCGGTTATATTGTTGGCTGGCTGACGCGTGTTGACTACGTTGCGGTTTTTGTTTTTATGCTATTTGCTTTTAAAGGGAGGCTAAAAAAATAAGTCGCTATGGCCGACGACAATGAACAGCAGTTTATGGAGACTTCGGAGAACGGAAACGGAGAGGACGAGCTGAACGGAGCGGAGGGTGCAGACACGCAACTCGAGGCAGGAGGCGAGGCCGCTCAGGCCGATTCCCAGAACGGAGCGGGGGAAGGAGGAAAGATCGAAGCCACCAAGGGAGAGGAGGACGCCGGGTGAGACAAGGCATTTATGGTGCTACCATGTAGTGTTTTAAGACTTCTATTTGTTAGTCACTCTTTGTTAGTGATATGTGTGTGTGTGTGTGTATGGGGGATGGGCACGGACTGTCTGCTTCTCTGGTATTTGAACGGTGAGCATCGCAGCTCCTGATGCTGTAGCGTGCTCAGTGATGCCAACTCTCTGCACAGCTTAAGCGCGTGGCAGAAATAATGTTTTGATTTGAATATTAAGCATTCTTTTACCATGCAGTATCATTAAAAAAAATTCGTTATTCGTTTAATTTGGGCTAAATAAGCAATGATTAAGTAATTCAGCAGTCATGTACTCTAAAGTCATTTTTTTTTCTCTCCTCGCATCCTACACTTAATAGGAGTTTATGAATTCTATATAAGTGTGATTATTGGGGCGACCAGTGGTTAGCTGTGATTGGTTGTTTAGAGCTGAGTGGAACTCCAGTCACTGACTAAGCAAATTATGGGATGTTCCATGACAAGGTTTTTTTTCTTCTGGAGTCCGATACAGTGAATTAATTCTCAATGTCTGATCACGCACCAACTAGAATTATGTATTTACCCAACATCAGGGAAAGGTCACACAAAAGGAAGTAGTGGTAAGTGTGTAGGATGAACTGGTTGTGTAAGTGTTTTGAAATGTGGAATTAAAGTGATTCATTGATCACTGGCAGTACAGTCAGGTGTTACACACTGCTGGTTAGTTATGAAAGTCTCATCTGCCAAAAAAGTTCATAACTTTTTATTTGAACCTTTTAAGACCTCCCATAGAAAAATTCCACCAGAGCATTTTGCTCCCAATTTGGTTTGCTTTTAGTGACTAAGATGCACAACCAGGTCTTAAAGGGTTAAAGTTTCTGAAGTTACTTGCAATAATTTATAGACTCTTGCGAAATCTTAATTGGTGACATTGTGCTGTTTGACGCACTTAACTTATGGGCCATAAGAGCCAGTCTTGGCCATACTTTAGGGTAGTTTTGTGTCGACCGTCCTTTATTTTCTCTACTCGACCACCTCCTTACAGCCTTAAAAAATCCTCTGCATTTTTTTTTGTCCTAAAATTAATTTCTTATTTTTATTGCAGCAAAATGTTTGTTGGTGGTCTTAGCTGGGACACAAGTAAAAAGGATCTTAAGGACTACTTTTCAAAGTTTGGTGAAGTGATGGACTGTACCATTAAAATGGATTCTAACACGGGCCGATCACGTGGTTTCGGGTTCATACTTTTCAAAGAGGCAGCAAGTGTGGACAAGGTATTTTATCATGTCTGTAATAAGTCATGCTTTACTATGGGTTGGTCAGCAGGTAGCCATGATGAAAGCTTTTCATTGTGTCCACCATGTCTTTTTAGGCTTGCTGTTTATTTCTATGCCAACCACTATGTAAACATTAGATTGGTCATGCGTTAAGATTTGTTTTTGTATATTGCAGGTGCTGCAGCAGAAAGAGCATAGACTAGATGGAAGACAGATAGATCCCAAAAAAGCAATGGCAATGAAGAAAGACCCGGTCAAGAAAATCTTTGTTGGCGGACTCAATCCTGAGACTACAGAAGAAAAGATTCGGGAGTACTTCGGGGAGTTTGGCGACGTGAGTATTTACTGAGTGAGTTAACTACACGTTTCAACCAAGTGTTTAAATACTGAATGCATGATTACTTTTTAGATTGAAATTGTTGAGCTTCCCATGGATCCAAAAACAAACAAGAGAAGGGGTTTTGTCTTCATCACCTACAAGGAGGAGTTGACTGTCAAGAGAGTCCTAGAAAAGAAATACCATACTGTTAATGGAAGCAAGGTAATTATGGAAAAAAAAAAAATTCAACATTCAGTGTTTACACAAAACTGGCCAGTGTTTGGCTTGTATTAAATTTCAGTACCTCTAAGCTGCTTGAAGTAATTTCGCTCATCAACCTGTTTATTTTTTCCAGTGTGAAATTAAAGTGGCCCAGCCTAAAGAGATCTACCAGCAGCAGCAGCAGTATGGAGGTCGTGGCGGTGGCGGTGTCGTCAGTGGCTATAGCGGTCGTGGCAGGGGTCGTGGGGGTAAGTCAAATCCTATTATTGGTGCAGAATCGTTTTAGCACATGTTTTAACCTTTAAGAGTAAGAGGTCTAAAGAAATTTCTGATGACAAAGGTGACCTACGAGTAGTTAATTTAGCCCTGTGGATAACTTCCCTCTCAGGCCAAACTCAAAATTGGAACCAGGGATACAGCAATTACTGGAACCAGGGCTATGGAAATCAGGGTTATGGCTACGGGGGACAGCAAGCCTACGGGGGTTATGGCAACTATGACTACTCTTCTGGCTACTATGGTGGTGGATATGACTACGGTAAGTGCACAGGCTGTCTGCTTCCGCTTGCCTGATCACCATGGTGATTTACTTACCTTTGCACAGAGGTGCTCAGATCCTCTCTCATCTTTCAGACCAGGGCAATACAAGCTATGGGAAAACTCCAAGACGTGGAGGCCACCAGAGTAGCTACAAGCCATACTGATCACGTGTAGTGCAGGTATGCATTTTTTGAATATTCTGTGGTTGAGTGTAGGCACTTTAAGCTTCATTTGAAATTCGTCAAATGCCCTACAATTATTCCCCCCCCCTGCTAAAGTTATAAAATTTAAAACTAAAGTGTTTCAGAAAGCCACTGAAGCTTACTAGCCTTTTTTAAAATATGCATCTGAACTACACTACTTGATCAATAAGGGTTGAGGTGGTGGTGGACTTCTCAATTTGCATGTTGGAGAAACTATTTTTATACAATTGATTACAGTAGGACATTCTGCTTTGCTTAATGCTTGGTGCCTTTTTCTGTTGGATCTAAAAACTGAACTCATCTCTTTACTGCTTGTTCTTTAAGGGCATGTAATATTTCTCTTCAGACCTTGTTTTTTTTTCCTCACTCATTCCTGACCCTTTTCCTCTCTTCAGGCCGTAAGTATGCTCAATCCAAGAACCCATAACAGCAGCAAGAGGTCAAACAAGGTGGAACTCTATTTTTTTGGTATGATGGGACTCATGCTCCATTTGTAAAGGACCGCGGATGAATGGGGACGGTGTGTGTCTCGTTCCACACTTTTTATTTCAAATTATTTTATTTTTTGTCCACATTTCCAGTTGTGGAAGTGTAATTTTTACTGTACTTTTTGGTACCTTTTTTGAATCTAATGTATTGTATGGTTGTATTTTACTTGTCCACTCAATTAACAGCGTATGAGGATCCGACCAGAGCTTTTGAAATAAAAATGATTGAGGAATTTTTTCCCCAGCGTTTCAAAGACTTGCAATTTCTTGTTGCTGTGATTCACATGCACAGTAAGGGAAGTTGAAAACGACTAAATAATTGGTTTAATTCAATATTGGGATTGTTGCATACTTTTGATTCATTTTGACTTGCTGTTTACTTCGGTAAGCCTTTACCTGGTAGGCATCTGTAAGATCTGGCTTACTGCCTGTATAAAGGTGGTTTTTCCTGCCTTTCCAGCTCTCATTTCTAGTGTGATTGATATTGTTAGAAATAAACCTTTTAATAGTCTTTGTCTTTGTTTTTTTGGCCAGGCTAGTGTTCACATTTTTTCATAATGAACTTTCAAGGATTTGAGTTTGCTTAGTAAAATATTAAGGGATGGTTCAGGGTGGGCATCAGGTGCACAGGGGTGCATCAGGTGGCTCTAATGTTACAGTTCCATGTTCAGGCAAAATCATATTACTTGTTCTTTTCCCAAAATCACATTTCTTAATGTGAGGCGTAATAGTTCAGTGTAAGATCCTTTTAGGTTTCAACTATTTTGCTGGGTTCAGGTTCAATATTTAAGAGGGCAATTGCGCAAAACCAGTGTACAGGTTCCTACAGTCCCCAAAATCACTAATAAAAAGTAAACTTGGTGATTTAAGCATTTAATGTTATGTATAAACTTGGTGAATTAAGCATTTAATGTTATGTATATGTACTAATACAGTACGACTACCAGGTTTCCGTAGTGTAGTGGTTATCACGTTCGCCTCACACGCGAAAGGTCCCCGGTTCGAAACCGGGCGGAAACATCATTTTAAATCTAAAAAAGAAACCTCATTTTGCCCATTTAATGTAATGCTTTCAACAGATTGTGCATTTTCAGAATTAACATAATGTCTCAATACATATCAGTGTTGTACAAACTGTTAAAGCACCGGTTCAATTGCGCCGGGTGCATTTTCAGAATTAACATAATGTCTCAATACATATCAGTGTTGTACAAACTGTTAAAGCACCGGTTCAATTGCGCCAGGAGGTACCCGGGCTTATAATTTATTATTCATTTACAGCATTTGGCTGAGTTCTTCTTTCCTTGAGCGTTAAAATGTTCATTGTGTTTTTTATTATGTTCATCCAAGTGCTTAAATCCAAGCGTTTCCGTAGTGTAGTGGTTATCACGTTCGCCTAACACGCGAAAGGTCCCCGGTTCGAAACCGGGCGGAAACACGGATTACCTTTTCTGACGTCTGTCTTTTTTTTAAACAACAGCATAATCTATTTAACCTGCATTCTGTCCTTAAAAAGTCCACGCGCTTTTACGGTCTTATTATTTTTAGCTGAAGATGTTCACTGTACTTAACTGACCGCTTAACAGAAAACGGCATAATATTTACGCCACTGATAAGAACAAACTCCCCGACATGACTTGAGGGAGAAAAAAATCTATGAAAGAAACCTGACTCAGAATGGAACAAATTGTCTTCTGCAAATGCACCAGAATACTAGAATAAAAATGCTTATATTAGGCCGAGTCGCTACAGAAATACATAATGGATTTGTGTTTGTTTCTGTACAACGCCATAAGTGAACTCAGGCACGACTTTGATATCTGGTGAGAGGTTTGCGGTGCACGCAGTGTTTCGCTGAATTGGGACTCTTATTTTGAAATACATTCACGATCGCGGAAAACGGAAGCCGTTCGTCAAAATAATTCTGGGAGATATTGTAGGGTTAATTTATATTTTATTAAATCTTTGTAGACATGCTGGGACTTGGATATGGCGATTTGGAGGTAAAAATCCAGGCGTTAGAAAGTGTGTAATGGAAAAAAAAAGGGTTTTCTGTTGTCATGGCCTACCTTGCAACGAGGGATGATTAGCAAATGATTGTCGTCATATTTGACACATCTTGCGCCATTATATTTAATTCAAGTAGGTTATATCAAGGCAATGATAGAATGTATACAAGCAGACATTGTGCAAATGTTAGCATAAAAGCAATTGCAAGCATAATATTTCTATCAGACGTTAGTCGAGTGTCATCAGTACTGATTAATATATGCTTGATCCTGTAGTAGAACTTTTTTACTTCATCACTGTTTGTGTGGACGTAACATTGAATTTGTTTTATTCTGTAGTTTATATCTTGGCTGCGAATAATAACCATTTAACACCAGTCCTGCGTTATTCGGTGCAGCGTTGACACATTGGAAGGCTCCCTAACTCGCGCGTGCGCAATTCTTTGCAAATTCCGTGTATATAGTACTTCCTGGTTATTCGGAATCTATTGCGTATGATAAATAAAGTTAATTGAGCGCTTGCGTTAAGGTCACGTCGCGTGTGTTTAACATTTTAGGTGTTTCGAAATGATGAGTAGAGGGGGCAGCACGTTGTAAATTAGACCGTTGTCTGTTTAGCGGTTGTGTCATGCGCATTAGGGATAAGGAGCTAAAGATCAGTTTTACCCCAGGTCATGTGGCGCTCGTGCAGGTAAGGCCAATAATGAAACCCCACGCGCTTTTAAATGACGGTGCCTGGGTTTTAGTGCAGATACTGCATTAGGATTTTCTATAACAGCCTTTATACTGGAGACACTTTGCCATTAACAATAAATATTATTACTATACTAACACTGAAATGTTTAACAAAAATGTGAACAATATTTATTCATTTATTCATTTATTTACAGACATTATAGCATTAAGTGCAATTACAAACATAGAAAAAATCTGACAAAAAAAAAATAAGACATGAGAATACACAGATTCAGACATGTTGGCAGGGTAACAGAAATACAACGGCAATAGAAACAAAAACATAAATATTCTAGAGATATGGTTCTAATTGCTTTTGTATGAACAGAGCTTTGAATAGTTTCCTGATGCTTAACTCGATCAGCTAATAAATAAATGTGTTTTACAGCCAAATTAATGATGTAACGTTAATATTTCTCCATATTCACTTTTGAGCAGCTAACAGTGTGGGTTCGATTAGACTGCATAATCATGTTTGATAAAGATTACCGGTTGTTTTGAATAATCATGATTATTTGATTATCAGTAACATTTTTTCCATGAGATAGACAAGAGTAAACATTTATTAATGTAGAAAAGAATCGCGATGAATACCAGATGATTTCTTTTCTTTTTTTACATCTTTGACTTATAGGAATTACAGACTTTTAGGAATATTACAGACTGTTCGGAATATTACAGACTGTTCGGAATATTACAGACTGTTCGGAATATTACAGACTGTTCGGCATATTACAGAATGTTAGGAATATTACAGACTTTTAGGAATTACAGACCGTTAGGAATATTACGGACCGTTCGGAATGTTACGGACCGTTCGGAATGTTACGGACCGTTCGGAATGTTACGGACCGTTCGGAATGTTACGGACCGTTAGGAATGTTACGGACCGTTAGGAATATTACAGACCGTTAGGAATATTACGGACCGTTCGTTCGGAATATTACGGACCGTTAGGAATATTACGGACCGTTCGTTCGGAATATTACGGACCGTTCGTTCGGAATATTACGGACCGTTCGGAATATTACAGAATGTTCGGAATATTACAGACTTTTAGGAATTACAGACCGTTAGGAATTACAGACCATTAGGAATATTACAGACGTTAGGAATATTACAGACGTTTAGGAATTACAGACTTTTAGGAATATTACAGACTTTTAGGAATATTACAGACTGTTAGGAATTAAAAATTGTGTGTGTGTGTAACCACGACGTTGCCAGGTCTTTAAATGTTTTAAAGTTGCTGAAGTGTTCCAAAATGGCACCCAGTCTGCCAGCGAAATCCGTAAGATATAAAACTACTCGCACAAAATGACACACTCACACACACACACACACACACACACACACACACAC
>JAOUQX010000017.1:5379397-5390080 GCA_028566295.1 Liobagrus marginatus
ACACACACACACACACACACACACACACACACACACACACACACACACACACACACACACACACACACACACTGCTGGGCCCCTGAGCAAGTCCTTTAACTTGCTCGGTTGTATAAGAGCGTCTGCCAAATAGTGTAAATGTAGAATAATATTATTCCGCTAGCGTTCAAACTGAAGCCGACTGTCAAACCCACGCGCTGCTTCTATGGGAAGTGTAAAGCCCGCCTCCTTCGATTTGATTGGCTGTCTACAACATTTTGACATTGACGAGTGTCCTTAGAGAGCTGAGGCAGGACCATGCGAAAAATAACTGATTAATCATAGCAACATACTTTAGAAACATGGTGCAGCAGAGGAGTTTTAGGAATATAAAATATTAAAGGGACATTATTAACACATCTGATTATTGGGGGTTTATAAACATAAAAAAACATAAAAAAAATATTTAAACGTTAAAAGTGGTCCCCCACTACTGGAGATAATGAACGCGTCCATTAACTGAATACAGTGTAATATTTTTGGCAGAATAATCATTCGCTCACTCACACGGACGTTACCGATTACATTTCAATATTACCTGGAACAGGAGCTCGACGCAGTGTCTTATGGGAGATCCGCCATTTTGCCAGGGTTACTCAGCAAGTTAGTCAGCTAGTCACGTGTTCATACAGCGTTCTGGTGTTTGGATTAGTTTGAAGGTCGCTATTGCTATGCTAGCCGTGAAAAACTGATATGAAGTGTCCTCAGAAAACTTTATAAATATACATATAAAGTTGTATTTTCAATAAGTGTATACATTTATTCTATTCTAAAAAAAATCACCATTAACGGTGCGCATACACATTTGTAGATGTGCATAGCCGGTTATTTAATTAAGTGTAATTAAGAACACGAAAATGTACAAAATACATTTATTAGGTCTCTGATGTCTGAAGTGAGGAAAAGAGCACAATGAAATTGTAAAAATTGAATGGTTTATTTTTAAATTCCCAAAGCACCCGATTGTGTGCGAGTGTGTTTTTACTCTAGCCTTACATCTTGACATTCATTGTGGTAATTCACAGGCATAGAGAGAAGATTCTGGTACAGCAACAATAACAGAACTTAATAAGAAAAGGGGAAAAAACCCTTACAATGCCACATAAGGATGGTTTATCATGGTTCTTCCTCGACGTGGATTTTCCCCCAAACATAACGTCAATTAGTTAAATAAATGTACACACTGGGTTCCCATCCAGTCCTCCTACTTACTGACAGTTTTACATATAGTATAAGATTAATATGTATTTCACAGTTTCCAAGACATAATTTAAAGTATAAACAAAAGACACCAATATATTACCTTTCTATAACTTCTTTGCTTGGCTGCAAATGAAAAATAACCGAAAAATCTGAATGGAGTTTTACATATTATACAAAAGGTAAATAAAAAGATCAATCTTTAATGAGATTCGTGCTCGGTAGCGGAAAATCTCCTCGTGATTGTCTTATAGTGCAAATGTAAAAGGACCGAGAGCTCGAAACACGCTTCCAGTAGAAGTCAAATCCTGCGAGAAAGTTGTTGGGGACAAGAGACTGAAATGAGACACATCAACATCCCCTTGAAGAAAAATGTAACATGAATCCTGTGTGGTTTATCATCCACAGATCTAATACATGTAGTGGCAAGTGATGGCTTAAGTGACAATCATATTTTGAGGCCTGAGATGTGATCAATATCAGCATGTTTGTTGTCTGCTTCCTGTTTTGGAAAGGTGCCTTGATTATGGATGTCAGGCTTGCCATCACTAAGCCTGAAATGGACTAAAAACCTGCGACAGCGCTTAAAAAGTCTAACGTTTTCTTACAAAAATGTTTGTGTAGTTACGAGTGTCTATCCAATCCAGGTTATTGTGGCTGCCTGCTGTAGCTTTTCCAAGATCTTTGTGAAACCTGCTGGCAGCTCTTCTGGATTCGGTTCCTTTGTCCATGGGAGATGAGGAAATGATTACTGAAGCAGCCTGACTCTGTTACCTCTTTCCCATCTCATTCTGTTTGAGGAACTGGATGTTAGCCCTGCTGTCTGCCAGTTCAGGATACTGCTCCACAGGAAGTATATAGTAGCCCTCAAAGCCTGGGACTTTCCCCATTGCTAGGAGCTGCTGCCTCTCGCTCTCACTCCACACTCGACTCCCATCCCGGCCCTCTTTTATGTGCTGCATCTCCATGGCCCATGCTCGAGCCACCGCCCTCTGCTGAGCTTGCTCCAGCACACGAGCTCGTTCCTTTTCCAGCAGCTCAGTGCCAAGCCCATACCGCACGCTGAACACCAACACCGGCGTGTGAATCTCCAAAGTGACTCCACGGCGTGATCGGCTGTTTACGGTCACATTGACACCGCTCTCCAGTATCCTGTGACCACTGCTGATCCCCAGGGCCATGAGGTCACCATCAGGTAGCCCAAGCTTTACAAAAAAGTGCCAGTCATGTCTGTCTATTGTGCAGTGCATGCCTTCAAGGTATATGGCGCCGGTGAGCACCTGTGCAATCTTGCGGCTGCCCTCGCTGGCCGCACTTGTCACAGATGCCGAAACGTGGCTCTCTCTGATAGCCAGCATCATGCCTTTTCCCACAACAGGTGTGCTGGTGCCGAACCAGTAACCTGGCTTGTCTCGTTTAACACGCCACTGTTTGTTAAGCTGCTTTCCCTCCAGGGCCATGAAGGCTTTGTTGTGTCGCTCCACCGAATGCTGCACACCTGTGAACAGCTGTGAATGTCAAAGTGTATATGTTAGTGAGAAAACAGAATCAACCCAAAGTTCAGTTTATTTCTGCAGCATCAACTGGAGCACATGGTGTTTACACAGGATTGGTAAAGTAAACATACCTGGGTATTGTCACAGTCCTGACTGGTGAGCAATTCGTACGGTGGGTCAACAAAATATAACGGATGCCTAGGAAACCCAGGTATGATGTTACTGAGCTGGAAACCAAACATGACCAGCCAGCTCTTCACATCTAGAGAAAGACCAGAGCAAGAGGACAAATAATCTTAGCTGTTTTGCAGCATCCTTATTATGTAACATCAGCACGCTTATGCAATGCAATATGGCTGGCCATTCACTTTACATCGCAATCACATTCATAATATGAAGGTTTGGCATACACTGCCACCGTTTGTCTGGTATTTTGTGAAAATCTTACCTGTCACATAGTTTTTAACATCAATCATGTCGCTGAGAGGATTATTGTTCTTGAACATGTATAGGTTGAATGGTGCTGGTTCTTTGCCTATCCTTGCCCAGATTGTGTGGTCAGGTGAGGTCCAGCGACCTGCTAGTACGTCGTAGTCTCTCTGGGTAAAGTGTACCAGCTTGGTGAGAGGGTCATACAGCCCTCCATGGAAGCCAAGCACAAGCTGGAAGTCTGGGTTAGAGTCATGGTATATCTCACCATAGGCTGTGTACTGTAGCTGCTTAACCATTTGGCCATTGCTACTAAAGACAGCCAGCGGAGTACCTGTGTTGTCTGAAGCGATATAGTACTCCTCGCCGCCATTCACCTCCATGGCAAACAGGTGACCCTGGAGGTCGTAGTAGAAGGAAGTAATTTCCGCTCTGGAATGGTTATAGATATGGCTGACCCGGCTGGGATGATTAAGGTCAGCATAGAAGTATTGTTGGTGCTCGCCAGTAGCCGTACGGCGTGACACACGACGCCCGAGGCCATCATAGCGATACTGAACGCTCCAACCGTCTGCTGTGCGGCTGTACGCCCGCTCTAACAAGCCTTTGGAGTTGTACTCAAAGAAGTCCGAGCCCCTTTGGGTGAGGAAACCGTCTTCATCCAGCTTGTACTGCATGTCCCCGAGCCGTGTGATGCGGTCGCGCAGGTCATAGCGCAGTGGCAACAGCCGGGCACTGTTTCCAGGGTTCAGCAAGTGCAAATTGCCATTCAGGTCATAGCTATAGCGCCACATGGACCAATCATTAACCTTGACGCCAACAAGCTGACCATCGCCATCGTACTCGTAGCGGTATTGCGTAGTGTTGGCGTAGGGCCCAATTTTAAGCTCACGCTTGATCACACGACCCATGCTGTCATACTGCACCGTCATCCAGTACATCAGAGAGCGAAAGATTTCGTACTGCACCTCTTTTATGCGGCCATGCGCATCAAAATGTTTGCTGAGTGTCATTACAGCGGTAGTGATGATTTGGTTAATATCGTAGTAGATGATGCCAAATTTTCCAAAGTGCTCCACCTTGCCCGAGATCTCATCGTAGCGGTAAAGATCCACCGGAAGTGGCGTCTCTCCAATCACTGGCTTTACGCTGGCCACGCGGAAACTGTTATCGTGGTATGTATAATCGAAGCGGGCATTGACCATCCCTTCCTCTGAGAAGCGGTACATCTGTTTGTCCACCAGGGGGCCAAGTTTGCGGTAGCGGATGGTACAGGAGAAGCCACCACTTTGCAAATTCACCATTTTGAGGACTCCAGCTGTTTCGTCAAAGCCGAAAGTAACCGTAGTGGAGTCATATAGTACTTCAGACAGCTTCGATAGCTTTCCATACTTGTAGAGAACACGACGACCTGTTCCAAGGTAGAAAGTGGCCCGGGGACGGCCATCCGCAGTGAAGTCATGGATAACCGTGGCGTTGCTTTCGGGAGGGTTGTAGGTGTTGCGGATGTAGCCCACGGACACATGGGTGGACATGATGTGTCTGGCCATGCTAGGCATGGTGACCGCTGTAAGCCCGCCAGAGCTATCGAAATCAAACACAAACTGCTTCTGACTCTGCTGCAGCAGCAGCACCATGGACTGTACACAGAGAAACAGAGCAAGAAATCATACTTTATTTCATATTTACTAGGAGGCTACTAACTACTGCTACTCTTTATTATGATTTAACGTCCATGGTATATAAATATTATCTATAACCAAGCCTAACTCACCTTATCATGATAGCTGAAGCTCCACACCTTCCCATCCACAAAGGTGCGGGATAGGATGCGACCAAAAGTATCAAACTCACTCTTCTCGCTCATGCTACCCCTCTGTAAGCCCACCAGGCGGCCCGTCGGTGAGTAGGACACGTTGACCAGTGCAAGACTGCTGCTAGGAAGCCAGGTAGCAGGGCGGCCCTGAGCATCGTAAATGATGCGCAGCATGAATTTACGGTGATCGTCGTAAACCTTCTCCGTTCTTGTGTTGCGGTCATAATCGATGGAAAGCAGATTCCTGCCATGAGCCTGGAACGAATGAAAGAATTGCACAGGATTAGTATATTTTTTTATAATGCTGATATCAGAGGTCTGACGATAAACTGATACCTAGCGCTAATCTGACGCACATATTTGCACAGTAACCAAGCAGAAGAGTTATGCAAAATCTAGGTCATATGTTAAGATATTTACAATATATATAAACTGTAAGTCAGTCCAAGATAGGGACGCACCGATACAAGTTTTTAAGGATCATGTATGAGTACCGGTATTTTTCCTCTAGCACACACTGATACTGAGGTCGATACCTGTACCCGTATTTTATTTATTGTTTTTTGGTGGTGTAGCAATTTTCCAAGCACAACACATTGAGACTAAGGAATATCGGACAGCAATAACCTTTAAAGGGCATAATAACCAAGGGCATAATAAAAAAGGAAAAAAAGTCATCATTCATTCATTTTATAATCCAAGTTCCACACTGCTGAGGCTGACAATGTGTCAGCATCAGCTCTGTCAGTTATGTCGCTAAATACTGTAAATCACATCACGGTGAGGTATCGGCTTTCGGTGTCGGGGTGTTTTTACAAGGTGCATCTCTAATCCAAGACATGTTCCATAACATAACATAACACATTATATCAATTTGTTTTCGTTTAGAAAATACAGATATGAAGGTTCTAATGGCAGTATCAGTTTGGATTACAAATATATACTGTATTGATATTATATCAATACTTACGAATACAATCGAAAAAAGAAAACAATATGAATATATAGTACATAGTAATAGCACACATTCTGTTTACAAGAAATGCATCCAGCAATCTATAATCATGAGTACATGAACAAAACAAAAAGCTGAAGCTCACACGCAGTTTTCTCCCGAACACCGTGATTTTGCCTTTGGTCAGCTCTTTCCTCATTCTCCACTCGATAGAGTTAAGTCCATTGTCTGTCGGTAGAGAAATGTTGCGCCTCCCGATGGTCGGCGTGACTGAGCCCGCTAGGATGTGCGGTTCAGTGTGGAAGCTGAGTCCCATCCCGTTGGCATAGGAGACGGTCAGGGTGCCGTTGTGGTACATCCGATAGGTATTCCGAACTTGATCTGTTCGTAGTCAGCGGAGGACATATTAAAGAACTCAATGAGGAATAAGACACCAAGCTGCGTTTTATTTGCTAGAAAGTTTTCGAGTTGATCCGATTGCACAAATGACTGTACACTCTATATCTCTGGCCAGGTGGAACAGGAAAAAAAAAGAGCTTATGTTATTGCTGGGAATAAAGCGGTTTGGTTTAGGCTAAAAGCAGCACAAATGCCTTCGGTTCCATTTCCACACCGTAATTTCATCAGTCAGCACTCTCTACAGAGTGTACACTCAAATGCAATCGGTTTACGCAATGAAAAGTCATCAGCAACTTTTAAGTACACTTCAGATCATAGTAACGAGCACTCTGTATCGGACGGCAGCTCCAAAAGCATTCAAACTCATTTATATTGAGAAAAAAAACAATTGCAGATGTTGGCTTTAATAGGCTGTGTGGCATCGCTAGTGGAGATGTTAGCGATATGCTATACAATTGCTCATGGGCTGTGATATACCTTGAAGCACAGTGTAAGACGCCTCCACTGAGGACAGGTTGGTGATAATAGTGACATCATCATCGGTGTTTGAGCTCTCCATATCGATGTTGATGGACTGTTCCATCTCACGGTGCAGACTTGTCACCATGCCAGTGGGGTAGGAGACGTTCGTTAAACGACCCTCGCTGTCGTAGCTGTGAACAGAAAAAAACCCCTTCTATAGATCTAAACCATGTTTTAATGTCAACTCTCGAGTCAATCAAGTAAATAATATTAGTATTATTTCATGTCTGTAGAAAGAAGGTTAAGGGTTCGATTCCCCAGGTATTCCGGTTTCCTCCCGCCTCCAAACACGTGATTGTACATAGGTGAATGTGTGTGTGAATGGTTGTTTGTCTCTAAGTGTTAGTGCTGTGATTAACTGCTGATTGTACAGTGTGTACACCGCCCTAACTCACACACTAAGTTATCTGGGATAGACTCCAGCGCCCCCACGACCCTGAACAGGATAAGATAGAACATAGATAATGAATGAATCATTAAAGAGCAATACTGTACTCCTGACACTAGATGGCATTAAAACTCCTCAGAAGGAGCAATTTTCCATGGAGGAAAACAATTTTGAAACAAGTTTTTGGTGGCACACTCTATTGCAAAGAGTTTCCAGAAGTGTGGAGGTTATATTAGGAGGGAATGTCCAAAAAAACACATGTGGATTTGATGGTCAGGTGTCCCAATACTTTTGGAAACATAGTGTATATAGACATTTGGAGTTCAGCCTAAACTCTGTGGTGGAGGGACATTTATATAAAAAGAACATTTAGATACTGTATATAGATAATTATCTGCAAAATTGAAATGTTTTAATATTTTTAAGTTTATATTAAAATATTTGGTCATAAATGATAATTACAGGGATATTAACAATTGATTGAATTCACTAGATTAAAACCAAATGCAAACTGGTTACTTACTTGTAGAAATTAGTCCACCCGGACTCGTCAGCTTTGGAAGTAAGCAGCTCAGTGTTGCTGATGTAAGTGAGCAGCGCCATCTCCTGGTTAAAAGCAGAAACCGAGCGCAGGTTTCCGGCTGCATCTAATCCCAACGTCACCACATGGTTCTCAGGCAGCAGCAACAGCCGCACCACACCTCCTGCCTCTCTCCTGATCTTCAGAGTGTTGTTGGAGCTATCGGTGATGGAGACGAGTTCTCGGTCGGCTCCGTAACTGAAGTTATACAGCGCAAGTCCTGTGATAAGACTGAGCGTTTGCCTGTGCAGACCGTCCTCGCTAAAAACATACAGCTCCTGCTCCAAGACTGACCCCAGCTCGTACTGTCCGACGGCGTTCAAGCCCGGACGGTTCACGCGCACCGCACGCACACGGATGTTGTTGAGGTCAGCGATGTAGAGCGTGCCGTCGGGTGACACTGCCAACGACGTTGGCGCGTTGAGGCCACCGTCAGCCGCGTAACTGTCGTCACCAGAATAGCAGTTGCAGTTGACGTCGTTCTTACAGTCGCACTCGGATGTAGCACCAGCCAGCAGTGAGATCTGGCCGTCGGCGCTGACCTGCCTGACACGGTTGATTTTTTTCTCGTCGCTCTCCGCGACGTAGAGCACGCCGGATTGAGAGACGGCGATGGCCGTGGCGCTTTCCAGTGCCGCGTGAATCGCCAACCTGCTCAACGAGTAGTCGATACCAGGAACCTGGCAGTGCATGGGCCGGCCAGCCACGATGCTCACCTGCTGGTTCTCAGTGATTCGCAGGACCACATTGTTCTCTAACACGTACAAAGAGTTGTCCATAGGGTTGACGGTCAGGTCAGTGGGCCATTCCAGACGTACCTGCCCAGAGACACACAGCAGATCTGTTTATCAGTTTGAAGGCTCAATTCTAAAGTTAGATCCTGACTGATAGCCTGACTCATTTCTTTGCAACGGTCCCTGTCAAGCAAACAATGCAGCATCTGGACTATGAGCAATGTATCTTTTGTGTGTCACATGGAAAAGATAGAGAAGGGACTTGTCAGACAGACGCTAAAGATGATGACAATGATGGAGACATTGAGGGGACAGAGATTTGAGATTTGATAATGGCTATGACAGATAGAAGCCGGCAAGATACAGGTAATGGCCATTTTCAACAGCGTACACTACAACAATGTGCCAGAGTGTGGAAGGACGTGCGGGGACGGCATTGTGCTCGGATTCTCCATCAGGAAACGTTTTAACTTTGCAACGAACATTTTAGTGCCGAACCCAAAGTCAACTTAGAACTCTGGAACAACTCTTTTTGGACAGCTAAAAAGATCCCGGCCAGAATTCTACTGGATATAAACTTCTTTAGACTGGACATCATATATAACACACACGCTGCTGTCTCCCAGATGAGGATGTGTTTCCTTATGAGTCTGGTTCATCTCAAGGTTTCTTCCTAGCATCACCTTAGGGAGCTTTTTCTTGCCGACGTCACCATTGGGATCCATTTCATATCCGAATTTTTATTTATCCTTCTTCATTCTTTAAATCGAAATATTCTGCAAAGCTGCTTTGGGACAATGTTTACTCATAAAAATCAAATTGAGTTGAATTAAATCCGGCATTGATTCCAAGTCAAACGTTCCACTTTTTAAGGCTTTTGGGGTTAAATGGTATACAGACGTAACGCTTGAATTGAACGTATTGCTCATTGTTGACCGGCTCCACATACCATAAACATGAAGGGATATTAATGTAATAAAATTAATAATATAATAAATATTATTAAGATGATAAAATTGCAGCATGATAATAAAACGGATCCTTTTAACCCTCCTGTTAACTACGATTTATTACTAATATGTCATGATCTAAAAACATGCTATATCATTTTAAGATCGTTATGCTGCTGATTTGATCTCTTTAATATCCTTGACATAATATTAGGCTTCGGTGGCAGCTGGTATAACGCCAAACAGCAGATATTATGCGACGCACTTCAAACTTAATAAACTCTAAGTTTTGCCGTTGCTTTAACTGTCATCTGACTAACTATGTAAAAATTCTTATTTTTTTTTTTTGGGAAAGCACAGATATTCTTATTGGCTCCCAAATAAAAATCCAAAGCATAAACGCAGAGATGAGCGTGCACTGACCTGGCTGACGTCCATGCTGGTGTCGCAGCTGAGAGGCCTGACCGCCGTCAAATCATTGGTTTTTATCAGAGTGGAAATGATGCCGTTCTGATCCACCTTACGAATCATGGTGGCATCCACAAAGTACATGAGGCCATTCTTATCCACAGCAATGCCTGTAGATGAGCATGACAGGAAATAACAGATTAGCCCAAACACTTTTTTCACAGCGTTCGCCGCTAACAGGCTCGCAAGCGATATCATGTTCTGTTTACTGCAAAGGAAGGTTCAGCCAAACATCACTGACAGCCTCCGTAAGTCGAGCACCTGAGCTGACAGCTCGTTTGGAATATACATTAGCATTCTCAACCTGTCTGATGATGTTGAAAACACGCTGATGAGCCAGCAAGCTCTTTTTTTTTTTTTTTTAAATATCTGATCTTCCCTGCAAAGTAAAATCTGTGCAGTGAGTAAATACTGTGCCACATAAACACTTAAACTACTGGAAGACAAATTGGCTCAAGGCAACATAAAAAGCAAAAGATATTACTATAAGTGATATGTAACTCTTAAAGCTACTAAAAACATTAGCTTACGCTACTGAAGGAAATGCTAGTTCGGTTGGAAATAATGATAAACATCATCACGCGTATTATTTTACATGTATTAAAATCAAATGCGTGTTTTTTTCATTTTATCCATCCATTATCTAGCGTTTATCCTGTTCAGGGTCGTGGGGGCGCTGGAGTCTATCCCAGATAACTTAGTGTGTG
>JAOUQX010000017.1:5561767-5574893 GCA_028566295.1 Liobagrus marginatus
AAAGTGATGGAGAGAGAAAGTGAGAGAGAAAGTGAGTGACAGGGAGAGAAAGTGAGTGAGAGGGAAAAAGTGTGAGAGGGAGAGAGAGAAAAAGTGAGTGAGAGAGAGGGAGAGAGAAAGTGAGTGAGAGAGAGTGAGAAATAAGGCTAATAAAAAGCTAAAGAAGGATGAGAAACTAATTATAAATCAGATACATAAATATTTATATTAACAGTAAATTTGTTGAAAATAGGACAGAAGGATAGAATTGTGGCGTTGAGCTGCAGTTTGGGAAGAATTCGTCTGAACAAAGTGAGATAACGTCTTTTCTATCGGTTCTCGTTTAAGGATCAGCCGCTCTCCATGTACACGTATACGTATATACACACCTGATCATTTGGTAATGAGGCTTTACGGATAAAAGCGTCCGGTAATGAAGAAAGGAAGAAGAAAGATACACAACGAAGAGATATTCGATCAGTGTGTGTGTGTTTAAAGTATTTTTTTAACTAGCTACACGAGCGCTACTAATCTGCCTCTCTGATCAGCGGTCCTTAATATCCGCTCGTTCCTTTTGGCTCTTTGTAAAATCCTGAGACGTTTGTAAGAAGGATCACGAGGAGTCGCATCAATCTCGGCAGGAACACACAAAAAAAAACACACCCCTACAACAAGCTGCAACAGCAGGACTGTGTTCAGACTCGGTGAAGCAGTTCAGACTTTCTGCAGAGGACAACTGGCCGAGGATAACGTTTCCCGTAAAGAAGAGGCATCTGGCATGATGGATGACTAAATGCAGATGATGGATGACCAGGTCATTCAGGCCGGGTAAAACCATTAGTAAAGCTTTTACTGAGATGTCCGTCCACCACGATCGACTTTCTCTCTGACTTCGAGTGCAGAGTGTAAATGAGCAGGCTGTTTTCATAACGCCACGTGCACTTATGCGCGGGTCTCAGCTTGCACCGGCCTTCTAAACGTCAGGTTTGGGGAGATGCAGTAACACACGTGACGGAAAACGGTTCTAAACTGCTGCACGGATGTCCGTAATTAAAGGTGACGTCCTCATTAACAATATACAGGACCCTCTGACGTGTCTCTGAGGTCGGCGGCGGTCACGATACAAATGCAATAAAGTAACAAACTCACCGTCCGATTGGCTGCTCGCTCGCTCACATGTCGAATACTAGCTATGGTTCATATCTCGTATCAACATTCTTCTTTTCTTTTCTTTTCATTTCATTAAAATTTTGCCTCAAAGTGGAAGTCCAGTTATGAAATTGGGTAAAAGTACATATTAAGCCCAAGTGCCCATTAGGAACACAACCGTCGTTAATCATAGATTATATAATGAACAAATGTAATGTATTAGCCTACTTGATGTCTTAACCAATCAATGTACTTGTTACTACATACCTCCTGCGATGTCGAGCCGATCAGACCATTTCACATTGAGATATGGGTATCCATGCCGTTTATCATCATCATCATCATCACTATGATGACATCACGGGTGTGTCACACTATCTGGCAGCCCTTTCAGAAGCGTTAACCCATTTTTGTACCCTTTCAGCACAGCCAGACTGACTTTTAAACATTCAATACGGTACATCTTTAATTGAATTCTTTTTGTCATTTATAAACAAAATGAAATATATTATTATTAAGTGAGCGAGTCATATAGTCATATCCCGTGCACTAAAAATATCTCGATGTAGATTTGGGTGCGCTTAATAGGTACGTTTACGCTGGCGTTTTGAGGTCGAAGCAAAAAATTGACATGAAAATAAGCCGGCTGCTACCGTGCACTTAAATCCTTTAGCTAGAGTATCAGCACTGTGGAGAACAAGCGGAACAATAATAAACCCGTGTGTTCGCGCTCGCACCCTTTCAGTGCGGCAGACGTACTGACGGTACCGGTACTCGGTTGACGCTGTTCTGTGCAGTTTTATTTCATATCAGCGCGCCTGAACGTGTTACAAAAATGCGTTACTTAGACTATGAAAAGTGAGGACATAGAATAAAAGTGTGTACAAACAATATTAGTGACAAACAGAGACATGGCAAAGTGTACGTGCCAATCGCAGGCACTCGAAGCAGTTAGATTGGATAGGAGTGCCCAGATTGGATTGCAGCACTTAGATTGGATAGGAGTGCCCAGATTGGGCAATCCTCATGAAATACGCAAATTTAGCATTTTTTTCCGTTTAACATGATTGAAGTCATTCATTTTAATGACATGTTAAGCACAGATCAGATGATAAACGCTAATATTTATATATCTTTTTTTTTTTTTTATCACACTTCTCCAAAAGGACCCACTAGAGCTTCCTATCCGCCAGCTCCGACTCTAATAATAAGCGTTTATGTGATTAGATTCTTACATTACCCCATAAACCCCAGACTGCTATTATTCTGCACCTTATTCAAACAGTTGGTTTTTTGCTCTGACCCATTTTTGCACGATGTATTTAATGTACAGCTGATGTTTCGATTTTTTTTTTTTTTTTTTTTTAAGAAGTGTTTGTATTTTTATTATATTTGCGTTCATGGTTTCTTTTATTGTCATTATCAAGCACCAGCACCACAACACCACTTCCTGGTCCGTGTAAACGCTCTGTTTAGGATAATCTGGTGGCTTTACTTCTACAAACAGTTACAGTGTTTATATTTAAATTCCAAAAAAGACATATATACAAAACATATATTTAGTGTTTGAAATAAATTTACTCTCTAAGGGTTAAACACTTAATTACAATGTAAACGTGTGTGAATGATGCTTCAGAAATACTAAAGTGAAGTCAGAATCACAACTGCGGAAGTCTGAGACACACACCTGTGGGAAATTAGTCTGAAAGTTGTGTTGACTTGACCAAATCACACACACACACACAAGCATCTGAGTCACTTACAAAATCCACATATTAACTAAGGCATATCCCACACAAATGTGTGACCCAATAAAGATTAGAGCATTGATGTGATTCCCCTCCACCCACACACAGGTTGTAGGGAGTAAATTAGTACATGCTATCAATTAAGATTTGGTGCTATACGAATCACTGTCACTCACACACACGCGCGCGTGCCAGGTGTTCATAAACAACGCGTACATAAAGGGGTAAGCGTGTTTAAAAGTCGAGCGTTAGTGGTCACATGCACACGCGCCACAGCAGCGTCCGAGCACGTTTCCAACTCTCTCGTTTCCTCCAAAAAATGTCCTACCTGTTTAGATGCCGCGTCTCACGCGCGCGCTGTCATTTCTCCCGCCTCACAATGACTGAACTTAAGCCCGTGCACGAGCCGCAGAGCTCCTCTTCTCCTTTTTTTTTTTGGTTCCCGGCGACACGCAGCGTGAGCGCTCGCGCGCCTCTGATTCACCGTCAATCAGTCAACGCTGCTTCGTCACTACATTAATATTAAAACAACTAAAACAGACGCCGTTTTCCAGCTTCCAGATCTGCTCGTCTCAAAGGTGTGTGTGTGTGTGCGCGTGTGTGTGTCTCGGTGTGTAAAAGGTTAAAACAACAGGAAGTACATGTCGAGTGTTTTTTCGTGCTGTTAAGAGGGCGCGTGCGAGAGCTGATCTGTAATTACTATCCAGCGCACGCGCCCCTTCGGCGCGACACACCAGATAGCTAAAGCCAGGGAGTAAAAAAAAACACACACACACACACACAAACTTCACATCACAACTATTAACGCAGAGGCACTCTTAAAACGGACACCGAAACTTTCTCAAGTATAAAAACAATTATATAGTCAATTTAAAATAAAATAAAAACAAATATAGTTTTCTTTTTTTATGGGCCAATTAATGATATAATAAATAAAATGATCATTATTTGGCGTACACTGACAAACACACAGTTACTGTTTGTCATACTTGTAAGCTATTGGTGCAGATTTGTACAAAATGTTTTAAAAAAAGATTGATTAAATTTCTTTTATATCTAAAGATTGTATTTTCGGTGATGTTATTTCGGCAAATAAAAATGAATTGAATTGAAAAATGTACTAGAAGAATAGAACTCGTTCATTTTACTGTCGCTATTAAACACCAGGACCCCAACACAACTTCCTTGTCCTTGTAAAGGCATCTGTATTTAGCAATAAAGATGATTCTGTTGTATTTTTTCCCGACAAATAGCTTCAGCATTTATAGTTGCATTTAAAATTAAAAAATGACATTTATGTACAAAATAAAATTAAGTTTTTACTAGTTACATTAAAAGAATACTTTGATCAACTAAAAAGTAAGCTAGCATAACATAACTAGCATAACAACTAGAATAACATAACTAGCATAACATAACTAGAATAGCATAACTAGCATTGCATAACTAGCACACTGACTATATTTGTATCAATTTACTTCAAAGTCGACTTTCATGGTAAACAGTGTTCTAGAAGAATAAAACTAGTATCTTTAAGTTGACTTACAGATTCGTTCTCAGTCTAATTGCAGTATAAATGTAGATGAGTTAAAAGTTTACTAATATAAACTTCATTATACAAGTACACCACTAGTATCGATCGTACTTACTCATTACAGAAAGTCAGCTTGGGATTTGATAGACAGACAGACAGACAGATATTAATGACAGATAGATAGATAGATATTGATGATAGATAGATAGATATTGATGATAGATAGATAGACAGATAGATAGATATTGATTGATAGATATATATTAATGATTGATAGATAGATAACATAAGACAAGACATAAATGTAGAATAAAATAATCGAATAATAATGAACACTGCACTGCACTGGCGTTTACTTTATAAAATGCTCAGTACTCGTCCAAAGTGTTGAAAGTCCCAAACTGTTGCACTGAAACAAAGTTAAGCTCATTTGTTGCACCCACAAATAAACAAAGAACACGAAGGAGCGAAGTAATAAAGCAGCTCGGCTTCGCACTCCGTGATTGTGTTAGGATGTAAATGCGCTCAGGACCCTTCTCTTATAGGTGGCCATGCTCGATTTGGTGGAGACTCCATATACCTGTCACGCAGACACATTCCTCCGCAGTCCTGTTCAAAAAAATACACCCGTACGCCTCTCCTGATAATAACAGATTGCATTCATTTTGTTTTGCCAGCAAAATAGTCCCCTCCAGACAAACACAGATAATAGAAATAGGGTCCCAGATATTGGCAAGGCGACACACGAGAACAAATACACCGCTGACCTAATAGAATTACTACGGATGAGAAATAATACGACTGCTGAGAAATATTGATTCTGATTGCATACAAAATACGGCCGTGTTTCACAGCGGCGGCGCCGCCATGTGCCTTTTGCCATCGTTCCAATAATTGAATAATAATTGAATCATCCTTATATATAAAACGTCTCGCGTTCAGGGTCCGATAACGAGACTCGCGTAGACTCGGATGGTGCGTTCGTGTTGCCGTGAGAACGGAAACATTCATGAGAACGGCGCTCTTTGACCTGGAACTTACCTTCATTTCGGTGGAATCGAAAGCTCAGCAGGTGATATTACAGTATGTCGAGAATGCATTAAAGGCGTCTCTGTCCAAATGTAGTACCGTGGGCCAGAGCGGCTCGGTGTAACGCGAGAGAGACTCCAAGTTTATGAGGTGCTTGAACTCCTGTGGAGAATCTGGAGATGTGTTGTATCGCGCTTTCATATACTGCGTTCAAGGGCATGAAGTCACCTTAATGCATTTCGGGAAATCTTTCGTAGCTGTCAGCCATCTGAGAGCATCTGCAGTCATGTCTATTTTTTTTTCGAGATAACCAGAGATGCTACAGTTAAGCAGAGAATAAAGCACTGGATTACACAGTGACGAAGCTCTTAACATCTGTGGAACGATCGTTTCTTTAAAACAGCATATCCTCAAAGATTCACCAACACATCAGTTCAAAACATGTGACAACATATATATATATATCTCATAACTCCAAAAGTAATGGCACCCATGTTTACTACAGGCTCTACATAGAACTAATACCGCTGGGTAAAGTTTCTATTGACCGAGTACCCAACCCTGAGGTTCAACACTGGGTTTTTTTCCGTTTCTGATCTTAGGTAACACGGTAGCAGAGCGGTTAGCACTCCTGCCTCACAGCAAGAAGGTCATGGGTTCATTTCCCACCCAGGGTGTTTTTGTGTGGTGTTTGCATGTTCTCCGCATGCTTTTGCGGGTTTTCCCTGGGTACTCTGGTTTCCTCCCGCCTCCAAACACATACAATTAGGTATAGGTGAATCGGGTACTCTAAATTGTCCATAGGAGTGAATGTGTGTGTGAATGGTTGTCTGTTAGTCCTGTGATTAACTGTCCAGGGTGTACCCTTCCTCACACCCTAAGTTATCTGGGATAGACTCCATATAGGGATAGGCTGCCAGTGCGGGGCCCCTGAGCAAGGCCCTTAACGCTTAACTGCTCAGTTGGGTAAATTAGATGTAAATGTCCCTAGGAAATCTCAGCGTTAGATTTCCGGTTGTGTTTAATACAACAACGCGCTAGCTAGAAACATGTATGAATTAACGCCTAGCTAACTAACAGGTAAGCAAGTGCTAGCTCAATATTTAAGATGTTTGACTCCTGCTCAGAAGGTTGTAGGTTTAAATATTTGGACTATTAAACCGACACTGTTGGGCCCTTTTCCCATCGCTGCTCAGTTGTATAGAGTAAATAACTGTAATTAGGTATCTGCCAAATGCCAGAGATGTTACAAAACTAGCAAGCGACTGTACTAACACTACAAGTTAGCTAGTCAGCGTATATTTCCTTATTAACGGTTAATACGAGCAGTGGCGTTGACTTGGGCATAGCTCGCATGCTAAGCTAAAACATACACCGAATGCATTTAGAACATGTTTTGTATTACTTGCATTAATTACAGCCCTGTAAAAAGAAATCTGTAATGTAGTTACTCAAGTAGTTTCTTTCCCCCAGACTCTTACTGTGGTAACTTGAGAACTACTTTTACTCAAGCGAATTATTATTTGTACTCTTTCCGCCGCCACACCCGGCCCCCGAAGCGCTAGCATTCGTAATAGTGCAGTAATGCATTATATTAGCTTTAATAACATTCTGCGTACCGAAGCACAACTTCGGATTATGTCTAATACGGCACAACCGTATACAGCGGCAGTACGCAAAGAGTTTGTGGAGTGTGTTATTTAACAAGGTATCCCACGAGGCGCTCTTTTCTCACCGCTGAGAAACGCTAAACGCTCCGGTTCCATTAACAGCTTCACTTCGTACTCGAGAGTGCACACGCACGCTTTATCCTAAACGGCAATTAAAACTGCAAGGATGTCGGCGGAGTGGTGCGCTTGCGTCGAAATACTCAACGCTGTTACGTTGTGGGCGACCCGGGTTCGAATCTGACTCGTGGTCATTTCCTGATCCCTTCCCTCGCTCTCTTCATTTCACCACTGTCCTGTCCATAAAAATAAAAATCCCCCAAAATAAATCTATAAAAAAAAATAAAAAATAACTGTAAGGATACAGAAAACAAAGCCGCTCTCTTTTCGACTTTTTTTTTTGGAAAACCGTGTCAACTTACCATCAAACTGAACGGTGTAGCTGTAGGAACTGTTATTAATCGACAATGTTGGTAGGAAATTTATTTTAAAAGTGAGAAAATAGCCTTTTTTTTTTTTTGCTTCAGTAACTCATGTCTTGTAAGCACATCAGAGCCTCCATGACTGATTCCCAGGAGCACAGATTATCCTTTGATGCCCAGTGACCCACAAGCAGCGCAATGCAGATAAGAGAACACAGCAGAGAAGCGGCGGCGCAGCGGCGGCCGAGAACGAGCGTTATACGCATCAAATTGATATTTTCCCCCTAGCCGGAGGTGTAACACCCTTCAAAGAGTTGTTTTTGATGGCATTTTCACCTTTATCTCCATCGCGCTGCTCCATCACCAGCTTTTTGTGAGGAACCAGAGAGTAAATGGGTCGATCGGACAGGTTCCAGGGACAAAAGCGAAAAGTGCTTATTAAAAATGTCTCCTCCTGTCTGTGAGGGTATGAGATAACAGCACCAGTGAACGCATTAATTCTGTGCCACCGGGTTTGTGACATTGGGTTATCTTCTCTTCATTAACGTCAGAGTTCCAGAGCACTACTTTCAGCCATGAAACTGAAATTATACAAGTGCTGAGCAACTGACTCGGTGCACGGTACAAAGACTGTCAGCAATATGGGAGGTCAAACTGCTGCTAATGCCACCTCCAAGAATATTGGATTAGCGTACTGGTATGCGAGATTTAATATTCAGCACTAACTGCCCCGATGCCATGACCTTGACATATACTGTATATAAATCATATTTATCTCCTTTAACTCGTACCATTTACATATGGTACATAACCCGTAAGCCTAACTCCGCCCATTACATTTACATATGGTACATAACCCTAACACTAACTCCGCCCATTACATTTACATATGGTACATAACCCGTAACCCTAACTCCGCCCATCACATTTACATATGGCACATAACCAGTAACCCTAACTCCGCCCATTACATTTACATATGGTACATAACCCTAACACTAACTCCGCCCATTACATTTACGCTTGGCAGACACCCTTATCTAGAGCGACTTACATACATCTTACATTACATATTACATTTTTTCATCCAACTAAGCGGTTTAAGGGTTAGGGGCCTTGCTCAGGAGCCCCCCAGCGGTGGTGCTGGGAATTGAAGCCACTATTTCATAATCAGCAGTCTAACACTTTAACCACTAAACTACACTTCCCACAATGGGTATAAAGAATAATACATGCTATAAAAATTATATTAATCATATTAATAATTCTTTTTAATAAAAATAAAAAATAATTTCATATTTTAAGGAAGAAAATGAAATAGAAACAGCAAGGAAACATTCAGCATAAAAGATCTTCACTTTAAATTGAGGTTGTCTTTAATATAGAATTACTATATTATTATATATTATAACAAGTTAATAAAAAGAGACATTATTACATTATAAAATATAAGAGTTGCTGGTGCTGTCTGCTAACTGATGTAACAGTGTTAATGATTGGTTTGTATCGACAGGAGAGCGTTTAATTGTTTGCATGTTTAATTGCCAGCGAAAGTATTCGGGCCGCATGAGCCACTGACTGCGAGCCACATGCTAAAAAAGTATTTAAGAGCCGCGGCTATAAATTACACACTGGGAGCTTTATTACAAAGGGGGGGGGGGGGAAGTCACTGAGGCTGAACTCACAGTTCTTTTCAGAAAATTTAATTAAATCCAATTGCAGTTTGGGACACTTTATGTTCTATTATCTCTTGCTTTGTTAAACATGATATTATAACGCGATATCAAACGGATGTGACGGATTTAATGCGTCTTACAGACGGCTAGCATCTAATGATGCTGTACCGAACGCCAGAGTTCTGGATTCCGCTGGAAGACCAAATGAAGCCGATTCGTTCCTCAAATCGTTTCTCGGCGAGATTAAGAGCTGGTGTGTGTGTGTGTGTGTGTGCGCGGTAGTACTGGGAGTTTATACAGAGGTCTGTTCGGTAAACACGGCCAGCTCTGTTGGTCTGACTCAGACGTTTGCTCGTCTCATGCTCTGTTTGTTAGAAAACCCACAGAGTCCAATGCAGACAACAAAGCGCTGCGGTGTGTCACATCGGTTTGTTACAACAGCCTGCATGTCGCTGTGTTCCTGCAAAGGCCACAAAATATCTTTGTATACCCCATGCCAGGGGTACACAACCCATGTGTCCTGATTATTTTCCAACTATCCTCGCTCTACCCACCGCTGATTAGCTGGATCAGATGTGTTTAATCAATCAGAAACCGGGAGATACCAATCCAGTTGGTCTTACCGCGCGCTTCACTGAACACACCTGATCGAGGTAATCAGCAGTGGGTAGAGCGGGGACAGTCAGAAAGCAAGCAGGACAAACGCTGTGTTCCCGCCATATCGTTATTACCGTAATAATGCAGAGATGAAGTGGGGATTATCCGTTTCTATAGCGACCGTCGGCAACATGAACATAGAGCTGCGTATGAGTGGACGAGAATACAGAATAAACACAATAACAAACAATGTCAGATGTTGTATAAAAACACCGACTAATTGAACTAAATACTAAGAAAAAAAACAACATTACTAGTAAAATTGCAAATGCGTTGTGATTATTATTATTACAATTTGTAACTTCTTAAGGTTGTCATGGACAGCCGACATATCGACCTTAAACACATTCATTACATTAGCATGAAAACGTCGACATTAAATTACACGGATTTTAAAACAAACATTATGAAATAACTGTTTAATTACATTTTACAACAGGAAGTGCTTCCGTGGTGAGGTGCAACGTCACATGGTACAAGCTGTAACTCTCATAAAACTCACAGCCTGCAAGTCGTAATTACGAGTTCTACGAGGAGCTGAACGCTTATTACAAGTTGGAACATTTCAGGCGTTACATCAGTCTCGTTGGATACCGGCATAAGGCAAGAGGCTCGTTCATTAAACGCGCTGATAAATCCTCCACTTGTAGGTCGTGCGAGTAATCGGCTCCGAGCGGTTGTTCAATAATCAATAGCATGACTGCTGACTCGATGTTATTGATTCAGTTTTGGCGAACATTTCTACGAACCTGCAATGGAAGTAGTTGGTGTATTTTAGCATCAACGTTGACTCAATCAATGTCGAGATATATCGCTGACACCACTTTTCCCACTCAAAATTTTCTACATTAGGCTTCACAGGCCGTTAGTTACACGAACTGATTAAGAGGGAACGTCCTGGTGCTCTGCTCGGGAAAAACTGGCAGGATAATTCTACTTACTGTAGAAAATCAGCAATTTTTTTGCAGCCGTCTCAATGGTACGATACGGTATTATACTGAGAATTGTAATTAATAATAGGGTTAGCCAAACAGTCTACTTTAGCGTATGACTTTCGTGTCAGCCGGAATGTTAGGTAATGATGGCAGACATGTAAGTAAGCATCCAATTGGTTTGTGAGCTGATAAGTGTCATCCAGCTCTATGTCAGATGGAGGTAATTGATGCGGCAGTGAGAGGCGGATTCCTGCCTCGACAGAGTTCTTACGCTGTGTATCAATGCAGGTCTGACTGACCGCTGGGAAAAATAATAATAATAATTAAGAGTATGCATGCTTCAGTTTTAATCCCTTCCACAGCAGGCATGATGACTGGTCTATATCAGGTCCAGTGTCTGTGTCGGGTCAGGATTTTATATCCTGGTCGAACCAAATGTCAACACAAAAATCAGAATTCCTTCATTCATTCATTCATTATCTAGCGTTTATCCTGTTCAGGGTCGTGGGGGCGCTGGAGTCTATCCCAGATAACTTAGTGTGCGAGTTAGGGCGGGGTACATCCTGTACAATCAGCAGCTAATCACAGCACTAACACTTAGATACAGACAACCAATTTAGTATAACACATTCACCTATGTACAATCACATGCGTTACGTGGAGACGGGAGGAAACCAGAATACCCTGGGAAAACCTGCGCGAGTACGGCGAGAACATGCAAACTCCACACAGAAACACCCTGGATGGGAATCGAACGCATGACCTTCTTTCTGTGAGGCAGAAGTGGTCATATACCCTATCATATTAATATACACAGCACCAATTTATGAAGGCAGTTTGCAGTTTTAAAGGGATCTATCATAAATCCCGAAACGTCTTGGAAAAACAAAAAAAAAAACACTTTCTCCGTTTTTATTTGCTTTATGAGATGAAGTTGATTTACAGCAGGAACACACCCCGATTTCAAAGCCCCGTGCTTCCCGTTAGTCTCGTTTCTGACCCATTTCTCAGACTGATGCAACACCATGTTAAGATCCAACACATCTAGGCCATTAGATTGGACTTGCACCTCAGTGATCCGATTTATTTCACAACTTCACACACGTACACATGTATAACTCTCTCATACACACATTTCCTAAATGTGTGAAGACTAATCCTGTCGCTTTCGAAGTTAGAAGCTAGTGTCAGACTGCAAATGATCGTTGCTATTTTGAGTTGTTTTGTAATATGCGTTTGGATGGATTATTTTTTTTAACCCCCGCATGCACACATTGCAAACTGGAAATATCAGGTATCTAAAAATGGGTCTGAACTCAACGAACCAGGATTCATTTGAACCACGACCAGATGATTCACTGAGTCAACTCTGAGTCAACTCCTGTTCATGACTCGGCCTGGTCTCCGAGGTCTGATCTGGAAGACAGGCAGAGATTCCTGTATATTTTCTAAATGCCTCTAGACCAGGGGTTCTCAACCGTTTAACAACTCATGGCCCACCAATGCCTGTTTAAAAATGATAAGGACCTCCTTTCCTAATATGGTCATATGAACAGAACATTCAAAAAGTACAATGATATAGTATAATGCTGTTAATGTGTTATGCAACTGGAACAGACTATAGGACAAGTCAACGCCCCGTGTTTCACTGATCATATAAATTCATTAGAACAACTAGATCATTAGTAAATTAAAAGATTACAATTTGTCAATTAAAAAAGAAAAATAATAATCATTCGGGGGTAGTCTACCACTGCCTACACTGTAGGAGATTATCTTGCCACATCACACTTGTTTGTCTGATTTTGTGTGATAATCAATTTTAGCTCGTTAGCCAAGACAAATATTCTAATAATAACTCGATCACCTTCGCAGCAGACATTAGCGCCAATCCCGCACTCGATATAGACTTTTTTTTTCATTATTTGTTTTATACAAATATCACCTCTAACCATTTTATTTATATTTACCATCTGGACTTTTACTTTGTCTCCTTTAGTTTGCTATATTAGAATGCAGCGTTCTGTGCTATCATTTTGAATCATGCATTTGCTATTTTCCAATAAAATATTAATGTCAATTCATATAAATACCGCATTTCAGGCCTGTCCACACGAACAGGTATACAGCTACGTGGCAACAATATAACCGTGCATAACGCTTTCTGAAACATTTCAGGATATGGCTTGAGAAACAACTTGGTCCATGGACCTTGGAATAACCCTGATATCAATCCGATCTAGCCACTTTGGGACATGCTGGACAAACAAGTCTGACCAACAGTCAAGCCCAACCTCACAACTTACAGGACTTCATTAAAAATCATTAAC